>JAULCA010481518.1:1740-15218 GCA_032360845.1 Crassadoma gigantea | reverse complement strand
ATTCAGACTAAACCTCTACCAGTAGGGTTATTTAGACGTGTGTGAAGCATCATTCAGACTAAACCTCTACCAGTAGGGTTATTTAGACGTATGTGAAGCATCAATGGATGTTAAACCTCTATATAAACAAAAACGACGTGAAGTATTTCAGATAGGTGTAAAACTATTAATTCATCTAAACCTGTATACGTACTTGCGTTCATATACTTCTGTAAACATACTCATTGTAACGGGAAAATGTTCAGCGCTTTTCAAGCTAATTTGAACGCCTTAAATTAATTTTCTTATGTACTAAATATATACGTTTATTGTAACCATTGACCTGCAGGTCATAGTGAGATGTCTAGCAACAGAGTCGAATTATATATTTGACCTACATTGTATATTCAATGTTAGAAATATCTTTTCGTGATAGGACTTTATTTATGAAAATTAAATCAGTTGTAGGATACATATTTCCAGTCTAATTTTCACTGAATATATTACATTACAGATTATCCAAGATAATATTGTAAGTCAGAAGACTCTCGGAGATGCTGCTTGGCTGCAAGTAAAGGACATACATGACCGATTGGACGACATTAAAATAACGCTCTATAACAAAGTTTGTTCAAGATGCAAGTTTAAAGTCAAGAAAATCCTCGGCGAGACACCAAGTAGGAAGCGAAATCTGATTGATGATTTGCCACCAGAAAGGCAAATGCTGCTACGCGACCTAGCCCGCAGTATGATAGAGATGGAAATATCAAAATCAGGAAACAAGGACGTGTCCGATGTAGACATAAGCCTGACACTTAACTATTTTGATGAAAATCGGTATGCCAAAATGGTGGAAGCGCATGAGGCAAACATAGAAGAATATAAGAAATTGCTTTGTGATGCCAAGGAAAATATTAAAACTGCAGAGAGTGAAAGAGACGAGTTCTCTGTTTCTCTAATCGAAAAGGAGCTAATTATAAACGAAGAGAGAGATAGACTTGAAATGATGCAAGCGGAAAAGGATGAACAACAGGCGAAGATAGAGGAACGCACCAGAGAGGGAAGTAAATTAGCATCTAAAAACTCTTGTCTCGAAAAAGAGATTGTAGTCCTACAGACTCAGTTAGATGCACAAAATAAAGCTCTTGACAGGCTGAAAGAAACAAGAGGTTTTCCGCTTAAAACCGACGTTGAGGAAAATCGGCATGCACACTTGACTACATGTGAAACAGGCAAACGCGGAGAAGGTGACAAGGAAGTTTTACAACTAAGACAGGAAAATAAAAAAATGTCGACCATCATTGCCGAACTGAAGAGGATCCAAGGTAAGCACTAACAAATCATCAGATGTTTGATATGCTATAAACGTATGTTAGTGTCATTTCAGACGGCAAGAATAAAATTAAAGCTTAATTTATAAGATTGTTTCTCGTGAATATGAATATTGTTTTGCATATCGTTACATCAACCATCAATTTGTTTTTTTTATAAATGTGTAATGGTTAAAATAATCGCGATTGCTGTATATTATGAAGGTAAAGAGACTGAAGTACGTGAAGAAACCCCTACCGATATCCCCAACTTGGAGGAGGAAGATGATCTCATTGAAAAGGAAAATGTAAAATACGTGAAAAAAATAACCAATTTAAAGGAAAATAAAGGAGAAACGGAGATAAAAATATTGAAAGGAAAACTGACAACGCTGGAAAATGAAAACGAAACTATAAATGAAAAATTTACGAGATTAGTCAAAACTAAGAATGAGCTGGAACTGACAGCAAAGACACAAAAAAAGGAAAGGCAAGAAATGGTAGATTCCTTAAATGAGCAAATAAGACAACTCCAAGACGAAAATACAAGCTACGCCAACAAAGTCGAGAATGCTACGGAAGAAATTCACACATTAAAAGGGGAAATAATAGCATCAGCACATCAAATCGAAGCTTCAAATGAAAGTCTAACCAGTTTATCCCGAGCAAATAACGATCTCGAATTTACATCAAAGGAACAAGCAGAGAAGCAACAAGAAATGGAAGATTCCTTAAATGAGCAAATAAAAAAACTCCAAGAAGAAAATACAAGCTACGCCAACGAAATCGAGAATGCAACTGAAGAAATTGACATATTGAAAAGAGAAATGACTGAAAAATTAACCAGTTTGTCCAAAACAAACAACGATCTTGAAATGACATCAAAGGAACTAGCAAAGGAAAAGCAAGAATTGGAAGATTCCTTAAATGAGCAAATGAGACAACTTCAAGACAAAAATGCAAGCTATGCCAACAAAATGGAGAATGCTACGGAAGAAGTTAAAAGATTAAAAACAGAAATGACGACATCAGCATGTGAAATCGAAACTTTAAATGAAAAGCTTACCAATTTGTCCAAAGCAAAAAATGAACTTGAGATGTTATCAAACACACTTGAAAAGGAAAAGCAAAAAATGGAAGATAGATTCAATGAGCAATTGAGACAACTTCAAGACGCAAATACCCTTCTCGTCAAAGAATGCTCCGATTCCAAAGAGCAGATTAAAAAATTGAAAAGAACCGCGACGACAATGTCCCAATCTAAGAATGAACTCGAAAAGATTGCCAAGACTATAGAAAAGGAAAACGAGGAGCTTACTAAACAAGTCACCGATCTCAAGGAGATGAAAGAAAACCTAACATCCAATGTTTCCGTTCTCCAACAAGATAACGTCAAGCTTAGTAACGACCTGAGTATGTTCCTTTTGATCAAAGTTCCATACGAGTTGTTCAATAGTTAAAAAGCCGATATTATCCAACTATTTAACTAGCATAAACAGGGTGATGTTATTTGATTGTATTTAACTAGTGTTAATAGGGTGATGCTATCTCACTATTTAACTAGTATTAACAGGGTGATATTATCATACTATTTAACTAGTATTAACAGGGTGATGTTATCATTCTATCTAACTTGTATTAACAGGGCGACGTTATCATACTATTTAACTTGTATTAACAGGGTGATGATATCATACTATTTAACTTGTATTAACAGGGTGGTGTTATCATACTATTTAACTTGTATTAACAGGGCGACGTTATCATACTATTTAACTTGTATTAACAGGGCGACGTTATCATACTATTTAACTAGTATTAACAGGGGGGTGTTATTTAACTATTTAACTTGTATTAACAGGGCGACGTTATCATACTATTTAACTTGTATTAATAGGGTGGTGTTATCATACTATTTAACTTGTATTAACAGGGTGATATTATCATACTATTTAACTTGTATTAACAGGGTGGTGTTATCATTCTATCTAACTAGTATTAACAGGGAGATGTTATCATACTATTTAACTGGTATTTACAGGGTGATGTCATCATTCTATCTAACTAGTATTAACAGGGTGGTGTTATCATACTATTTAACTAGTATTAACAGGGTGGTGTTATTTGACTATCTAACTAGTATTAACAGGGTGATGTTATCATACTATTTAACTAGTATTAACAAGGTGGTGTTATTTAACTATTTAACTTGTATTAACAGGGCGACGTTATCATACTGTTTAACTTGTAATAACAGGGTGGTGTTATCATACTATTTAATTTGTATTAACAGGGTGGTGTAATCATACTATTTAACTTGTATTAACAGGGTGGTGTTATCATACTATTTAACTGGTATTTACAGGTTGATGCTATCTCATTATTTGACTAGTATTAACAGGGTGGTGTTATCATACTATTTAATTTGTATTAACAGGAAGGTGTAATCATACTATTTAACTTGTATTAACAGGGTGGTGTTATCATACTATTTAACTGGTATTTACAGGTTGATGCTATCTCATTATTTGACTAGTATTAACAGGGTGATATTATTTGACTATTTAACTGGTATTAACAGAGTGATGTTATCTTAATATTTAACTAACAGGGTTGCGTTTTTTGACTTTTTAAATATCATCAACAGGGTGATGTTATTTTGCTTTTGAACTAACAGGGTGATGTTATTTAACTATTTAACTTGTATTAACAGGGTGATGTTATTTGGCTATTTTACTTGTATTAACATAGTGATGTTATTTAACTATTTAACTTGTATTAACAGGGTGATGTTATTTGGCTATTTTACTTGACTTTACAGGGTGATATTATTTAACTATTTAACTACCATCAATAGGGTGATTTTATATTGCCTTTCGACTTTGTTAAGTAAAGTCCTCATCTGTTAAACAGTGTTCATGAAATATTATTATAGTTTTAATTAGGTAAACAGTGGTTTATGTTTACGTACAACTTACAACGTAGAGTGAAGTTAAAAGTCTAATTTTGATGAATAGTTTTATTTTTCTTATTTCATGATTATTGTCCATAAAGCACCCTGAAAACTACCTTTTCCTAAAGTCGCATATATTTTCATGTTTGGTCTTACAAATAATTGCATCCCTATGGACAAATTAACAAGGAAACATAACCCTCGACTAGTAACAGATCGATTTTACTTCAATATTCCCAATAGGTGCAACCCAAGAGGAAATGAAATCAGCACGAAAAGAAATAGAACAGAATCAGGAACAAAATCAACGATTGGAAAAAGAAATTGTCCGACACGTCACAGAAATCGAGAGTTCCGAGAGAGAAATCAATACATTAAAAAACGACTTAGCGAAATCGGATTTTCATATAAGCCGCTTAGAGAAGGACATTGCTACTGTGACACAGTCCAAAGACCGATTCGAAACTATAGCGCAAACACTTCAAAGGGAGAAGCAAGAAATACGCAAAACATTGACGAAGCAGACGACACCTTTACCAGACGAAAAGGAAGACATTGTTTCGATAATATCTGGATTCCAATATTACATTGACAGGTTACAAACAGACCTGCGTAAGTTTAAAACATGTACATTTATTAAGGTCATGGAGTGCATGTTTCAATAATTTTGAAAAATAACATCCTATTAAGCGTTGTTTACAGTAGGCGATCTAGGACTTGTCTAGGTTTTTGCAGTATCTATTTGAATGTGCTTTACCTTAATACATTTAACTACATTCATGAAAGCATAAATGTTCAGGACATTGTTTGTATTATCATTCTATTCCGTTTCCCCTTTAATTCTTGGTATCTCTAAAAAAGGAAGAGATTATCATCACATTATGTATTGAATAACACACCCCAAACATCCAATCTATTTCTATGCAGGAACGAAGACAGACGAACTCGATTCTGCTGTCAGTGAGCTCAAAGAATTTAAGAGCAAAAAGAAGTCGGTTGGTAAGTATATCTATAATGATAACAGTTATCTTGTTTCGTTTTATACTAAATTAAAGAAGATATTCATACTGACACCACAAATAAATATAATCTTCGCAAAGGAAATGAAGATGACCTTTAAACTTGTAATTTGTCTTACAGACAGGCAGCATTATTTTGATATTATTTACAGACAAACAGTGGTTTATTTAATAACAGTTACAGACAAGCAATGTTTTATTTGATAATGTTAAAATAAATTAAATTAAAAAAAAGCCCCAAGATTGGCGAAAGTGCTAGCGAGTTGTAGTCTTCGTGATTGTTGTTTTATATATTTTCACTGTCACATGGATATTTCAAACTCTTTACCGTTATACAAATGATAAAAAATCCCACTTTACACTACTCGATTGTTGGTTTTAGTCTTGTTTTTAACATAGATTTTATCCGATATGAATTCAGCGTGATCCTAAGTGTTGTTCACGTGATGTTTTAGTGATGGGTATCCGTACCGAGGGAAGTGGAATGGGTAAGACTATGGTAGACATGGTTTTCAAAGAGTTGACAAAGCGGTTACATTGCATTCTGGATAGGGAAGGCATAGCTATTACCATACAGCTGTGCCAGACACCGGCGGAAGTAACCAATGGGCCCCTGGTCGTGCTGTGTCTGAACATGTCTCGTGTTGGTACCAACATAATCAGCGCTCTAGAAGGAATAAAAGGTAAGTCATACTCATGTATCATCAAATTTGTTTGAGGTTCCAGTCACGTGAAAAATTAACATCTCTTACTTCCTGATATTGGAATTATAAACTGATTTCGTCAGGTTAAATTAGAACGATTATACTACCTTTACTATTGTGATATTTTTGTCAAGTTTGTAATCAAGTTTCACTTCGTATTTACGATTACTGTTATATGAAATCGAAATGCATACATTGTCAGACAGACTAACAAATACGTTTCACGAATTTCTTTCACTTAAACAACATTTCCATCATTTTCGTAAATGGCGTATTTGATAGATGTTTGAGGTATATAGCGTTAATGATATATGTTGTTGGTAAATAACATTATTGATAGATGTTTGAGGTATATTAGGTTAATGATTCATGTTTTTGGTAAATAGCATTATTGATATATGTTTGAGGTGTATAACTTTAATGATAGATGCGGTTGGTAAATAACATTGTTAATAGATGTTTGAGGTATATAACGTTCATGATAGATGTTTTGGGTAAATGGCATCATTGATATATGTATTTCTCATCATTTTTTATTTTAATCCAGCAAGTCAAGACGTATTTGTCCTAGTATTACACAATACACACAAGGACAATCTGTCTTTGTTGACACCAACGGGCCTCCGTATCACTGGGAGTGAGCTAAGGCAGCTCGGCGGGATCATTGATATGGCCTTCGGTAGCGACAGTGGTGTGTATGACTGTGATCTCAATTCCTGTGCTGTCGACAAGATGGCTACGACCCTGAGGAAATACGCACGTAAGCCGGATTGTTAACCAACGATCTTGCTATGACACTTTCAGAGGTTAGAATTGTCGGAAGTATACACTGCTTGAAGGAATACTGCATGTTATAATATATCCAATATTTCAAAATTGCTGATACGTGTATGCTACGAACCTGAATAAATACGAAATACGAATTAAGAATATTATTATCAGGCAGTTGATTCAATTATAAAGCTTCAAACAGTTTCTTTAACAAAATTTAAGATTAATCGTCCTTGTAACAATTATTTATGTTATATGATATTTACTTAAAGTGAGTAAAGGCTTAATGCTAGAGTATGTCCTTCTAGTTTAAAGAACGTTGCCCCTCTTAGTGCTACTATATGTACAGTAGCATATATAAATAATCTTGCATATATGCGTACAAATATGTTGATTTAAGAGTTTTTTATATTACATGACTTGAAGTTGATACTCAAGGCAATCATTTTAATCAATTTGAAACCATTTAGCAAATACCGAAATACGAAATACAACATACGGACAGACATTTACTAATTCCAGATAGAAGGACAGATAACTACTGTACACAGTGTAAGCACATACGTGTACTGTATACATATATAAGGACAAGCCTGTTCTTGACACCAAACACAGATATAAGGACACATTTGTACTGGACATAGATTTAGTGACAGACATGTACTAAATACAGAAACGAGGGCAAGAATGTACTGAATACAGTTATAAGGGAAAGCTTTATTGAGGGATATTTATGTTTATGATCGTTATTGAATGTATTGATAAATGTAAATATTTATTGTATTTTCCTGAATAGATTACATATTTATGTAACGTAAAGCACTTAAAAGTAGCTTATTCTAGCTAAAGAGGACGCATTATAAGATGTTGTATATTTATTGATTGATATATGCGGGATTAATATGACGTCAATGTTCAATGTTTTTTTATTCCGTAGATCGTGTGGCCCATAAGTTGCAAATACAATATACATATGTTCTATGTATGCAAAAAAACCCAAAAAAACAAAAAACAAACAAAAACCAAAAAACCCCCAAAGACAAAAAATTAACGGAGAGTGAATAATAACGGAGTGTTTACATGCTTATATTAAACAATATCATAACTATTTCTTCAATTATTTCTCCTTTTCTTAAGTTCAAAATGTACATATTTGACCGTGTTATTTAGTTCCTTAACATCATTTAAACTTAATAGCTAAACTAGCATGAATACACTATGTTTTCGATATTAATATTTCCTTTATTTATTTTGTAAAGTAAAAAATGGAATTTATCTTCATTTTCGTCTAAATTGCAGCATGTACACATTCTCTCCTCTCTCGAAATATTATCATGTCTATTTTTCTGTTAGTTAAAATCATGTGATGATAATCTAATATTTGACAAACATTTTTTTTCGAACACTTAATCAAAAGGTTATCATAAATGATACTTTAAACAAAAATATAAGTGTTTTTATAGATAACTCAATCTGTATTCTATTAGTTTTGATGTAGAATTGTCTTTCCCACTTGAATAGTATTAATACATAACACTTTTCTAATTCAAAACCCGTCACATTTGATATAAGATTTAACATTTTCATATGCAGATTGTATAATTTTCAACATTTTCCTATCAATTCCTTATTTAATCTGTTATAATTTAATTTCGCTTGTAACAAGCATTTTCATTGGCTTAAAAAATTATGTTATAAG
Organism: Crassadoma gigantea; assembly: GCA_032360845.1. Classification (NCBI taxonomy): domain Eukaryota; kingdom Metazoa; phylum Mollusca; class Bivalvia; order Pectinida; family Pectinidae; genus Crassadoma; species Crassadoma gigantea. The sequence goes on along the minus strand of JAULCA010481518.1, from coordinate 6,783 downwards.
CCCTAAACTTAAAAAATTAAGTCGCCGTTTGAAACGTCGCTTTTGCTTGTGCTACAGCGGCGTAATAATTTCTTAGAGAAAAGAGTCGTTCAATAAAAGTGGATTTCCACGGGAATTTTGTATAGTAAATTAATTTATGTGGATTAACTTGAATATATTTTTTAATGTTATGGAGCTATAATAAAAAAAACATGGAGGTTTCGCAGTTTATTTAGAGAAAACTCCGTTTTTTTTGTATAACATAAAAAAATATATTCAAGTTAATCCTTAATTAACCATAAACAACATCTTTAAATCAAATCAAAAGTTTTATTAATATATGAAGCAGCTTTATTATCTTTTCTTCTGCTTGAGCGGTTTATTAATTAGTGTAATTAGTGTCTGTAGCACAAAAAAGAATAGAATCTATACGTCATTGATAGATTTTGGATTAATATGACGTCATTTATATATGTTGGATTAATATGATGCCATTGATAGATGTTGGTTAAATATGATGTTATTGGCAGCAATTAAATGTCGTTGATAAATTGAGAAGATTTATGTCTTCATTAAAACATTTTTGAGGTAGATGCATAATTGATATATATATTTGAGGTAAATGACATCATTGATATATATGTTTTATGCATATGACATCATGGATAAAAGTTTGTGGCAAATGCCATATTTGATATATGTTTGATATCAATGACATCATTTATATATATATTTTATTCGTAGAGTGTATGACATCATTGATATATGTTTTTAGGTAAATTAACATCGTTGATATAATTTTGAGGTTAATAACATCGTTGATATATGTTTGAGGTAAATGACATCAAAAATGATAAATCATACACCATAAAAGGTTTTATGAATATGACTTCATTAAAATTTGTTTAATGTTTATGATATCATTGATAGATTGCATAGGTATGTAGCGTTATTGATTGGTGTTTGTGGTTTATAACGTTAATGATAGAGGAATATTTCCACTTCATGACGTCGTTTTAATCGACGTCACTATATTGAGTGTGTTATTGATGTCACAACAAAATAACCCTGTCATAACCCTGCCGTACTACCGGATTATCAAAACCCAATTGATCAATATAACTTGCAACACTTTAGGTAGTCATATTGTATGTTACGGCACGATTTCTCACCCCGACACCATTTTTCATCCGGGTGAGAAATTGTGTCAGGGGTAAGCATTTTTCAAGATATCATGATACTTTTGCAATTGTGGTTTATTTGTTTTTTTTTTCTATATAAATTAAGTGAAATTAGCGCAGACACTAATGATATTCGGTATTAAGTTTTCCGAACAGACTTGTGTAAAAAGTTCGTGGTGTTTGTCCTTTTAGTTACCTTAGTTATTGGAATCTTGTCATTTTTGTTGACTATGTCTTGTGTTAGATATGAATTACATGTAATATATATATATGTGTATTTCGTGCAAATTGTGGTTTAATCATGTATCTATGTTTCGAATATCTATAGTATAATTTAAATAAAATATGTTCCTATTATTCGGGTAAGTGATAAATGAACAACAGGTTCTATTTAAGAAGTATTAATTCTCTCAAAATTTAGGTGATATGTGAAGATATTTGAAGATTTCTCCTTTGCATTGTAAAAGTGAACGAATGAAAAAATAATAGATAAATCATTCAATAAATATTAGGTATGCTGTACAATAAACATCTCGTCATCTTACATCATGTTAGCTTATCTATTACATGTACACTTTATAGACAGGTTAAAAGAAGTTCGCTCTATTCAAACAGTGAGAGATGAAGTCAGAAAAAAAGGGATTGAAACAAGCAACATATGTTAACTGTCGAATGAATTGAATAATGAAAGAAAAAAAGTCTTAATTTGACGATATGCTATTTTTTTAACAGTACCTTTATTAAAAAAGACTTTATAAATGAAAACTAACTTAAGTGTATGTAGCAATCTACGTTAAGTACTTCCAGGACATTCTCAGAGTTAAGCGTTTATTTATTGATGGAAACACATTTTATCATACTTCAATTAAATGAATTGAGATATAGAGCTGGGGTGAAAAAAACGTTTGGCCTATGCCAGGGTGAGAAAAAGTGCAGGGGTGAGAAATCGTGTTGCGAACGCAACAATGCTGCACAGTTTCTCACCCAGGTGGGTAATCGTGTCGGGGTTAGAAATCGTGTTGAATTTTGATAATTAGAGTTTGTAAACGCTGTTTTATTGAAAGTGAAGTTGGGATATTTCTCGAATATCCCAAGTAGGTTCCCCATGGTCCGGCTCTGTGCATGTTTCATTTCGAGACTTATTTCGAAGACAGAAATGCTATCAGAGATATCTTTGATTTTGACAGTTCCAATTTATTATCGGTATTAAACAAGGATCTTTTTCAGATTTCAAAATTAGGTTCTCCGTGTTACACATTATTACTGTGCTAGTTCATAGGACAAATGACAATTTGGTAGAACATGATTATGGCCCTTTATTGAAAACAATTGAAACGTGTTGTTTGGACAGCTCCTTCTAAACGTATGGATCGATTTCAATTGAAGTTTCCAGATATGATAACTACCACCTGAATTTGTGCATCAAGATATGATTCTTTTGTTCTGACCCTTTTACATTGAGTAATTGCCCTTTGTTGAAAAATGCTTGCCCGCACAACTTCTCCAAAACTACTGGGCAAATTTCAATGAATATTTTCACATATGATAACTTCAAGCTGATGTTGTGCATCCATGTTTATTTTTTTCAATCCGTCCCTTTTGTACGGAGTATTGCCCCTTTGTTAACAAAATGCTTGTCCAGACATCTCCTCCAAAAATATGCGGTCAATTTCAACGTAAGCTTTCAGATAATTACACCCTAACGTTGTGTAATCAGGTATTTTTTCAACCCTTTTTGATAAAGTTACGGCCTTTTGTTGACAAGTCCTTGTCCTGACAATTTCTCCTTACCTACTTGGCCAATTTCAAAGAAAGTTTACATATTTGGTAAGTGCTTCTGAAATTGTGCATCAATGTAGTACTTTGTTTTCATTTTGACCCTTTTTAAGGAGTTATGGACCTTTGTTAAAAATTTGTTCTGACATCTCTTATTTCACTACTAGAACGATTTCAGCAGAACTCGATCATCTGGGCTAACAATATTTGGCTTGCAAGTATGTTTTTGCATGGGTAGGAAGTACAGGAAGTATGTAAGTGATATATATGCTTAAATAAGTGTACAGCTAAGTAAATAAATAAATAAATAAATAAAAAAAGAAATGATTACTGTTGGGTGACTATGGTTGCTTTACAATGCTTTACCTTGTTTACCCTTAAGCTTACAGTTGTTGTTTATTTAGGACCGGGGTATTATTTAGCCTTTGGCTTGCAGTTCTAGTCCTGGATATTTTCACATAACCCGAACCAGGTCGCTGAACGTTTTCGACATGTCGGGTGAAAGGCAGCCTAGATAATGATTTGCTCTAATTTGTGTTGTACCTGCCCAATTTCTCATTTACTGTCCTTGACGATTACTTTAATCAGCAACTGTTCTTTTTTTCCTGCTCGATTTCTTGCCGTTGGGGAGGACTGTTTTCTCGATTCCGCCACCTTTTTGGCTCACGTCAGCACCAATTTCCTGAGTCGTTCTAACGGAAGTCTCGGAGCGTTTCTCGTTGCCGAGAGCCTCCCCTCTAGTAGACGAATGTCTCGACTAAACGTGTTCAGAGGAAACGAAAGGAATTCTAACATTTGTCCACGTCTCCGGATGGACCGACAGATTGTCAGCAGTATATTGTTGGGTTACTTTGGCGGCTATTAGCCTGTCACGACCTTGTAGCCGTACTGACCTATCAATAGCGCAGTCACGCATTTGACTGAAAAAAAGGCGTGTGGGACGAGCTTGTCAGATATTTTACATGACCAGGGTCGATCTAAGGCTAGGGGTGGGCCATCCTGATTGGAACTTCAGCCTTTGAAGCTCAATGTCCTGCACCAATAGGTCGACATCGTGCAATTTTAACTCGAATTGTCAAAGGATGACAATGGAGAAATTTAAAATAGAGTGTCAGATTGATAAACCTTGATGGGGTAGAAAGAGACGTTAACCTTGGTGAACATTTAAGTTTTTCTTTCTATTAATAGAAATAGTTATTTTTAAATTGTCTACATAAAAAAATCCTTTCTTTTCATCATGGTTTGATCGATAGGTAAGAAGTTGAATTTAATTTTAGTTCAGAATACAACTAAATAACCAGAAACATCCTACAATTAAACTTACCCGATAACCAGTGACACCCGATGATTAGAATGTTACCCAATAACCAGTGACTGCACTATCAGGGTGCTCCCCGATAACCAGTGACACCTGACGATACAGTGTTACCCGATAACCAGTGACACCCGACTATCAGAGTGTTACCCGATAACCAGTGACACCTGACGATAACAGTGTTACCCGATAACCAGTGACACCCGACAATCAGAGTGTTACCCGATAACCAGAGATACCCGACGATGATCAGAGTGTTACCCGATAACAAGTAACACCCGGGGCGATAACAGTGTTACCCGATAACCAGAGATACCCGACGATGATCAGAGTGTTACCCGATAACAAGTAACACCCGGCGATAAAAGTGTTACCCGATAACCAGTGACACCCGACTATCAGAGTGTTTCCCGATAACCAGAGCCATCCGACGATGATCAGAGTGTTACCCGATAACAAGTGACACCCGTCTATCAGGGTGTTACCCTTTAAACAGAGACAACCGTCTATCAATATTACATGTACCGTATCACCAGAGACACCCGGCTATCAGACTGTTACCCGATAACAAGTGACGCCCAGCTATCAGACTGTTACCCGATAACAAGTGACACCCAGCTATCAGACTGTTACCCGATAACAAGTGACACCCAGCTATCAGACTGTTACCCGATAACAAGTGACACCCGACTATCAGGGTGTTACCCTTTCAACAGAGACAACCGTCTATCAGAGTGTTTCCCGATAATCAGAGACACCCAAATATCAGAGTGCTACCCGATAACAAGTGAC
>JAULCA010481407.1:0-17098 GCA_032360845.1 Crassadoma gigantea | reverse complement strand
TTGTATTCAGCGACATTCATATGTCTTGGAATGGTGTCGTCAGTTTTTGTTTCTTTCTAGAGAACATCAATAGTGACGACGCCTGCCATTGATTGTACATAAAAGTACATTTATAGTGCTCTCGGGGAAAATACATATATATATATATTAAAGATATGTATCATTACATTGTATACTGAGATCGTGACCTTGAATTCAATTTTATTCATGTTAAGGTACATGTTGTGTCCTTGACACTGTCAGATCTATTCGAAATCACTATTGAGCAACCCTCTCTCTTAAGAGTTTCTCGTTTTCTATCTCCTCAAAACAACTTACTGTGTATTAATACTTCATAAAAGAGACCGTCTATGTAATAAACTTCTATTGAGCCGTCCCTTGTTTGGTCCTTGAGTGCTAGTTTGACTGTACTTATTTTTAGTTTAGTTTAAGGTAACTGCCATGTCCTTGGTAGTTGTGTTTACGTTTGGGAGATGTAAATGGTTTAAAGAGTTGATCGTTTTGCTGTTTATTTTTGGTTCGTCAATGAAACATCTGCATGACGTATTAAGAAATTTTGACCTAAATATTTATTTGCAACTCAAGTGAGTGTACATTTACATGCTGTACCATGTGCTTAATATCTGTTCCTGGTTCATGTTCGTGATATCAGTTTCTGGTTCAAGGGTAAATACTGTGTAGCAGATACCAGTCTTTACGATCAAGAAATGTTACCTTGATACATATTTGTTGTCTTTGGTATTTCTGTTTTGTTCAGGTAAACATATCATTTACGCATCGTATACTTAATATCTGTGTTTTTTTCTAAAAAATGGCACGACAAATGTCAAGTCACGACACGTACATTTTACTTTTACTTGAACCAAACACAAATACCAAAGACACCAATTTCTAACAGCGTAACATTTGCCTTTGGTTCAGTAAACGGTACATGAAGTACATTCTGTGTCCCTGATATTTATTTTAAATTGAAGTAAGGGTATCTAGCTTATCCAAACTATTATTGATGTTGCGCTTGCCATGTTACCGGTAAAAAGATTGCGTCTACGGGTACGTATGTGTCCTTCATATTCTTATCTACGTTTAAGAAAAAGAACTGGTAAATAGAGTGTTTGACCTTGATATTTATATGCTATCAAGTCAGGTAATCCTGTCTAGGTAAAGCAATCGTTAGCACTTGACTTAAACTTCGTCTCTATCTAAGACATACTTAACACAATTATCTTTCAAAATTACCTGCATCTGTTATACAGATTTTTAATGGCGATAATTCTTAAACAAAATAGACCATGAAGCTGCCGATTATCCGTCTCTTTACCAGAACAGATCTTGGACAATTGTGACATGTTAAAAACAAAGCTTGAATGACGTAGATATCCTATAATCTTAGTGTTACTAGCTTCCTTTGATACATTAGGTCATTATTATGTATTCCGTGAGTGCTGGATTCTTTACCTCGCACGCCCCTGGTGTCCTCATCACAACCACCATACAACACTGCACTGTATACAGACATGATATGAATAAAAACGGACTACTCGCGCGCCAGCAGCCTTTATCATTGTATCAGTGTATAATTGAAAACTCGATACCGGTTTTGCTTATGTCCGTAAACACAAAACGGCGTCGGATGTGTGAAACGGAAGCCTCGTTTTTCTGAGACGGGAAGGTACAGAAAATAAGGAACAAAGCATTTCCTACATTGTCATGTAAAATGTGTTAATATATAAAATTATGTTGTTTTCCTGTTAGCTTCGGGTTTTTTTGTTATCTTAATTCCATGGGTTATGTCCACAAAACTGTAGATGCAATATAAAAGCAATCAGCAGCTTAATCCTTATGTATTAACTACAGTTGTTGTGACCACACAACGCCAAAAATGGCGTGCGCACATTGCCAACACATGGTGCTCAAACCCGTGCGTTTCAACCATCGTTTGCCCCGTTGTGCGCTTCTTTCCGCACAAATGTGCGATTTGGTACAATTAGTTGATCGATATTTCGGAATGAAGAAAATCCGATCTCTCCTACGGATTAAGGAGAACTATATCTGAATTTCTCATCACATTTATTACAAAGTATATGTTCAATTTTACAATGCGTGTTACACAGTATTACAGTGACCGTTAGACTGTCAATAATTTGTTTATCTCCCAAGTAACAGAACGTGTAAATAGCATTTTGATGATTGACCGGAGGTTTACCTGGGCTTTGTCGACAGAGACAGAGCTGATATCCATTGTCCATGCAAATGTTGGCAAGCAATGATTGTCCAGATTTTGATCGTTTGCACATCGTGCACAAATCGCGCGCACATCGCACATTGCATAACAGTTTGCGACCCAATAACTGTATGACAGATATACAAAATCGGATGGTTGTTTTACTGTTGGACTTACGAACACCTTGCGATTCACTGCCAGTTTCCGTTTGGATACTCTGTAATTATGATTCCCGATCCTTACAATAGTGTCCGGCACCTTACTATACCTTGTACTATTTTCACCCTTAGAATCTCTCTTGTCATTCAATAATAGCAGCAGCAATAACAACAACGTCGTCACTACTTGTCTTGTTTCTTGAGGTGATATTAACAGTTTCAAATTATGTATTGTAAACCAAATATTGTATCTTTCTCTAGAGGCTTAAGGGCACAGCAAGTCTGTGGTCTCCAAACTTCTTTTCTTGCCTCTGGCTCAGGCATATGTCCCTCAATAACACTGTAACATTTTATGGAAATAGTAATTTTATATTTCACCAGTCCTGTACTGTTATTACCACCAAAAGCCCTGAATCTGACAGTTGATAAGACACATATATCACGGTCTTCGAGCTAGTTTATGTCATATAATTAGCTGTAAAAATAATCATCTGGAAATCTTTAGTATTTATCATGTAGGAAACTCATTTTGGATGTTATATTTCAGTTCTCATGCCTTCATAAAATACAAATAATAAAAGAATATATCAGTTTAGATTGATCCGATGAATAATTTGTTTTATTAGATGGGTTTTATTTCATGCATGCTCATATTCTTTATTATTTCAGTTGTGTTTGGATACAGTTATAGAATTGTATTTCGTGCGAAATAAAACTAATGTTCTGTGAGAGATTAAATATTTTTAATGGGAGATGCTGGTACAGTGTATACATGGGATGAGCATTGTGAAAGAACAGATATATATTCTGTTTAGACATTCATTACAATTCATTTGTTGAAATAAAAACATGTACAACAAAAATTCACATGGTATGTAAATTAAAGTTAACGATCAACTTTCCTTACGAATTCGTAAAAAGATATAGTCTTTACAGTAATTCAACAAAATATTTCACCGTAGAGTGTCTCTGTAAAAATGATAAAACATAAAAGTTGTAAATCTAAGCCTTCCTTAGTTCATTGATACTGGACGGACTAATCAGTTCACACAAGTGAACATCATTAAGTACAATATATATATAAACAATAGGAGATTTTCGTTCATAAACAAACTGTTTATCTTAAGTTTATTTTGAGCAATGTTTTGGCTTATATAGGGGATTGAAGAAATCCCATTTTAGCTTTCGATACTTTTGAAATAAACTCGTTATCTGAAAACATGAGAAATGGTACAGTGTTGGGAAACACCGTCTAAGTAAAGACATCGTAACCGCTCGCGCAGCATTTCTTTCCCATATATATCACATAAAACGAAATTTAGTTTTTTTGTATATCTTTCAACGTAACGAAACTCACCGGTAGGATGTTAAGGGGGAGCTACGTTTGCCATTGGTATAAACAAGCTGATTTTTCATGGGTAAAATTTAAGGGCAACAACCTCCGTACCGCATTTCAATTGTGAACAAACAATTCACAATTTCATGTTTTTTCCCCAAAAGGTTTTTTTAAGAAAAATATGTGTGATTTTGTAATTTTTTATGGTTGCATCAACCGAGCTTTTGTTACATTATTAAACATTTTTACATATATATAATTCATTACTCGGATATACACGGAATGGAAACCTACAGAGATATTTGTGAAACTCTTATAAATAACGCAAAAAATACTTCCTTAACGCAATATTATTCCTGAAGTAATATGACTATGGTTTTGAGGACGGATCATGATGTGCCCTTGACATATCTAATTAAGGTATGTTAAGATTTCACAGTACCGTTCGTACTATGAAATTGTTTTTTTCAACGTTTGCCGCTAAGGTCAAATGATAAGGGACATGATGTGTTGTTAAGGTCAAATGATAAGGGACATGATGTGTTGTTAAGGTCAAATGATAAGGGACATGATGTGTTGTTAAGGTCAAATGATAAGGGACATGATGTGTTGTTAAGAATACTGCTTAAAATGTCAGCAAAGTAAAGATGGCAGTGGCTAAATTTCAGGTCACCGGCAACTACACCCTATACAAAGTCATTACATATACTTGTTTACCTTCTATAAAAACTTAATCTAAATTCTAAAGTTTCAATAGGTGATTTCTTACGTCATGTTTCTAGTGATTATTTTAAATAAACCTTAAGTTTGATGTACCTACAATATGAGTATTGTCATTGCATTCCGTTCTATAACACGTAACAAAAACTTTTTCTCTCACAACAATATCAAGGAACAACAGAGCAACAAAGCAACGTAGAAGCTTAAAGGTCATATCCGTTTGTACATTCTATCGACTGTAATGTTTATTTATTCAACCCGTTGATTTCACGCCAGAGAAGACTGCAATCATTGTTTTATCAGGCTATGAATATTCCCAAGACTTACAAATTGTTGGCACGACAGTTCATAAATGTTAGTTATATCCAAATGTTTGACCACCGTGGCTTGACTCAACTTTATATTTATGGGTCGGTTTTATCGCCATGCCGCCCAAAGGCGCGCATGCGGGCTATATAGCCCCTGTCTTGGCACCTAAAACTCCCAACAGGACTTGATTCTACAATTTACGATAATAAGGTTTTTTCGAATGTCATCCTCTCATCGCAAACATGACGTATAGGCGAAGATGAATAAGAAGGGATGAATTCCATTACATTTTTGTGTTTGCTTGTCCGGTTCACCGTGGGTGTAAATTGCCGATAGGATTGCACGACCCATAATTTGGACCACTTTTGTTGGAGTGGAGTAATTGTGCCTGATCGCTCAGTTTGCTATAAAACAAAGTAAGCTCGTTGATAGACAAACGCACATTATGTGCAATTTCTCATAAACACAGTATGTTTCACTGTGTCAATAACTAGGGGCGCACTTAGAGAAACGGTTCAGTTCATAACCACGTGTATTCGTTACACTACTACAGCAATTTATCTTCGAGCACTGCCTCTTTAGACATTTTTCGAACATCCCGGTCCCTTTTGCAATTACTTTTTTGTACATTGTATTTGTAGAGTAGATAATTGAGAATAGGGATGATTTGCAACTAAACTTTTCAAAGTATATTGTACCAGTTACAAGGTCAACTTAACAGCGGAAAATATACTCGAACATATGTAAGATTTTTATAACAATTGTACGAATTAGCATCAAAACATAAACTGAAGAATACGTAATACAGATTTATTAACTGCTATTTTGTACACACATTTAAATCATTACATTACATTGAGAAAACTACAAAATACTCCTATAAAAGTGCATCACACACTATTGGAAATACCATATATAAAAGGAACAATGTCGATTTTGTATTTGATAAAATTATTTAGATTTCTTATTCAATATACAAATAATAATCTTTTGAAATATTAACATATTACAGTTACATAAAAGTTCAATTTTCAACTGCCAGTATAAATGTTGTAGGAGACATTCGATGTTGTCACACATACCACGGAGACACTTTTATGACCAGACATCCCACAAGGAAAACTTTGGTAAAGTTTTAAAGTATCGGCTGATCTCAAAGACAGTGGACTATGATCCATTAGTAACGCAAGTAAGATTACTGCTGCTAAAGTGTAAGGCTGGTTTTCCTCTATATCTCCGCAACGATGTCAATAATAAAGCCTACAGAAAATATCAAAGTTCATAAACTCTATTGATGTCTATTTTAAAATGTTGAAAATAAAAAGCAGAAAAATTCCAATAATATCATAGAGCAACAAATTATTTGTGAAAACTGAAGATTTTCCTGGTTAAAAATATTTTGATACAACATATATCATTTTTTTATATTTAAATGATAATCGTTTACATTTAAACAAAACATGAAACGGTACGTTTGAAAATTAGTCCTTGATTGAAAAATGGTCAAAATACCGAAAACCTAGACCTCACTCGTGTATAAATGGTAAAATAACGACATTGCTTTTTTCTGGCTCACAATCCAACTGAAACACCGTCAGTCAGTGACATAATGACTACGACCTATGACCCTACTGGTCAGGAATATCAAACCAAATGTACTTCATTTTAATATTAGGGACATCTTGGGCAAAGTGAGGAATATAATACCTCTCGCGTTACGAGTCAAAATCTAATGGGCTTTTAACTTTTTTTTTACTTTGATTTTTTCCGTGGCTATACTTGTGCTTTTTCTTTACACATTTCTTACAGTTTGCCTTGAGTTAAAATACATGATAAAAGACAAAGTTTTCTTTTAAGAAAACAAAAAAGGTCAAGGTGATCAAAGAAATATTTAGATTTAGAGCCACTTCATGCTCACGTTTGACATTAAGTATATTTGAATTACATGTTAAAAGTGTTATACTCTTGTATAATAACACATTTCATTTTCCTTCTCTGTCAATACACAGACATTTTAATAATTATTTTTTTATTATTTATAATAATGACACTTTACTTATCGATGCCTGTTCCAGATTGCCTTACTGAAATAAAACTCACATTTTCAGCATTTAGGGGAAGGTTTGCCTCTTAGCAGCCGAACTCTTATCAAATGTTCATACATCAAACACATACAGATAATTCTGTTTTCTATCAGAGTTCGGTTATGGGCACATGAGACAGTTCTAGAATAACTTTCTTTTTTTCAGTGCGGACAAGATTAAGACAATGACTAGCTACTTACTGTAGAAAATCACAGACATGTTATTAACCTTATGTTAACCAAATTAACCAAATACTTTATTGAAATCGGGCATGATTAAGTGAAGAAGGATATACTACTTAAAAATATATTGAAGTCTGATAGTATTATTATATTTTACAATACTCATAAAGTATATACGGAAACTATAAACAGGAACTGCAGTTTCCGCTGTAATAATGCAGAGCAGAATTTAAAGTGCTAAATGCGTTAAAACTAGAGTACCACATAAATATGTTCGCTGACGGTGCTACTGCTATTGTATTTTATACATCGCTCTGTAGGTTGAAGCGTTACAACTTTTCTGTACAGCTTGAGTATTAAAGCATGAACATTTCTAGTACCCTTAGTACACTTATCATACCCTTTATGATCTGATCATTGGACAACAGACGTCTATAAATTGTTTACGACAAAAAAACTGTCTGAAGGCATGTCAAGATGCTATTATGCCCCAGGGTCGAGGTAAGTGGCGGTGTACGTCAGCAGACCCATCGGTAACGCTTCCGTTGTAAGCAATGTACCTTTATTCGCTGCAAAGGCGGTTGGAAATTTCCAAAAAATAAAAGGTTACGTGTAACTCAAAATGAAATTTATAATAAAACAGTCATTAAACGTTTTCGGTTCTTGATGTGGTTTGTTTGGTTTTGAGGACTAATGAAGGGGCAGTGTGTGAATGGATAGGAAGAAGACCAAATCTTGATTCATGTGACGATATTAAAGAACCTCAACCACAGAAAGAATGTTGATAAATGCATGTACATACACTGGTAAACTGTAACAGAAAGTAGGTTTTACAGAAGGACCAACAAATGGACACACTCCCGAGACTTCCCGTACCGGACCTTAGAAATCCCCTGGGTTTCCGGTCGGACATGGCAGTACTATCGATCTAACCATTCCTGTCTTCTTAATACAATAATACTCCAAAACTTGGGTGATACTCCGTGTGCTTCGCTCTCTCTATATATACACACTTACGGTATTACCTTGGAAGGAGGCCGGTAAATTGTATTGAGAAGATTATGAAGAACAAACAGTAATTGTAAGGCGGTGAACCGGTACAGCTGTACAGTATAATAAAATAATAACGGACCATCGCGCATTTCGTTTGGCCGTAATAGAAACTTTGTATAGAATCCAGTCCCAGGTGGACGCTTTATTGCCAGCCACGTCCGTTTGTCATCGACTGTCAGTGACGACGATTCGTCGGTTACAGGAGATGATTTTGGGTTTCTATTTTAAACAATCATTAGTAATGAAAGCATGTGTGGCGGTATGACATAATCTGGGGGAATGGCACGCGCACACTATTCCCATACTTTCTAATTGTTTAACTGCCAAAAACTGCTAGATCTGTTCTGAAATGAAAACCATACCTTGTTGGGTTTTTTTTTATAAAAAAGGAAATTCAAAATAAATAAATATGAATACAACCAAAAGGGATCAACAACGGCGCTCAGATTGGGGCCATACAATAGGCGAGACCAGGATTCGAACCCATGACCTCCGATCATTGTACCGTGAAACTAACTTACTGCGCTACCCAGTCATCAGTGATACATTTTACCCTAGCCCTGTCTCGGCAAAGTCACATACCAAATGAATCTAAATGGTGGTTTTTGTACGTACTTAAACATAATAGTCACTTGCTTTCGATTTGCCTGCATTTGATGGGAACTCCTTATTTCCAGAAATCCATAAACAGTGTATCCTAAATTCTTTCAGAAATCAAGAATATTATTGAACTATTTGATCAAGATTTCAAGAAGTCATTTATGCAACATAAACGTAGGGTTTCACGTTCAAATCGATTGAAAATTTGAACGGATTTCTCTCGATAAATTTATATATATATATATATATATGTATATGTATTTGATAATGGTGTCCCAGAAATCCACCACCATTGTTATTTGTAATTACGTTTAAGTCCCTCAAATGAGCTGACGCAGTATTAAAGTAATGGTATATACACGCGTATTCAAACGTACGGGCTCTCCTGCAGTTTACTTTGATGCTAGTTTCATAGACTCTTTGATCATTTGATCTCTATGGAATGTTAATCCTTTAATTAGATTATTAAAAGAATAATACTTAACGGTGAACGATTAATTGAATGCAAAAACTCCTTTTAATTTGGAAATAAGGTATAATGATGACACGGGCAAGCTTTTGTTCGATCGCTCGGAAGGACGACGAGACCCCTTTACACGTTTTCTCGGAGCTACACGATATCAACTGATCGATGGATTTTCTTCTGAAGTTTTTCTTTACATCTAAATCAGCCTTTTCCGTCTGGTCTTACTGAAAAAACCAACTCGAGGCAGATTTCAGGAAATAGCAACGCTTTCTTAAGTGGATGTTCAACTGGAATGTTAAAATGCGTGAAACCTAATGCGGTAGAATGTTTTCTAAACAGAACAGATTAGCTTTGTTAAGTTGATTTTAACCAGAATATATGTGGTTTTATTGTGTTGTTAGCACAGAAGAGAAAGAGTCTTAACACTCGCACTGTGGCAATACGCTCTTAGTAACGCGACACAATAAGCGCAAGCTGCACGAGCTGGTTATTCGTCTTGGTGAATTAAACAAAATTGCAATCTATGAAATGTTCTGAAGACATGATAAACGAATAAATAATTTGAGATGATTGATAGGCTAGCATGAGGATATGATTCAACGTGACGTTCCAATATAAGTATGTTTGAGAATGAAACCACTCCATACCGACATTCTCTCACCAAGAGGATGATAGTGTCAATACACAAAATGTTAACGTACCGCCCGCCAATTAAAGTACTACATACTCAGGCGTAGACGAAACTAACCGCGCCTACGTAACTGTATACCGTATATATATAATATATATACTGTGTATACAATGGTGATACATGTGAAACGCAAAATGCTATATTTTATTGACGCAAAACGATCTATCCAATTTCCAATGCATATCATATGATTAAAATCTCGTCACACATCTCGCGTGAAGGCAACGTGTGACAAAACACACTTGCTGTATGGCATTCCAAAACACAATTGATAATGATGTGGAATTTCGAAAGGAAAGTGATATATACGTATACATATGAATTACACCAGATTAACCAGTTTGCAAAATGACAAATGGAGTTATTTAACAACGTATATAATTCGTTCAGCACCGCTAACAAGTTTGATACCTTGACGGGTTTTAAACGGAATGGGGGACTTAAGTAATTGATCATAGCACGGACTTTGATGCAATTGTAGCTAAATCTAATTCCGTGGTTATAGTCAAATGTATTTAACAACATCCACATTATATGACACGATATAAAGACTTAATAAGATGCTTATCTTTAAAAAGGCGCTTATGGCGTTTTAATTGATGTAGGATTGCGTGTTGAAAATAAATCTAATATCTTACAGTTCCATTAAATTTCCCTCCCATACCCCGCAAGTCTGAGGTATGTGACCTGCTTTGGATGACTTAATGAGGCTAATACACCTATACTATTTACTTGCTTTGTTTTAGTTTATTTATTTCAAATTAAAGCACACATCTCAAAATTCAAACAGGCACTAGTTTCATGAAGATTACTTGAGTTTTCCAAGGTAAAGCACTACTATTAAGGGAGATTCCTTAACATAGGAATTTTCCTTTATCCCTTTTAATTCTTAATTAAGGAGAAAAAACAATTAAAGAATACCCCTGATTGTAGAAGCCTTGGTGAAATGGAGCCTGATGAACATGCGTCACCATTCCCTACATCAAACTTGGGTGTTACGTCAAATACAGTTGCCGTGAGACATGTGTTGATCATTGGTTAAGTTATATCTGCATTGGTTGTTCATTATTAATAATTTAACATTTGAACGTATACATTTGTTGTATATTGTTTCTTATAAAACATTTTGACTAGTCTACAGTCATACGATATAATTATAATGCATTTGATGAATATTGTTCCTTATGTAACATTTTAAAAAATCAGTAATTCAATATACATGTACCTATAATGCATTTGTATATTGTTTTTCCTTTAAATACACGTGTACATGTTATCACTAGACATCCGTACGATGCAAGGAAGCCCCAGTTTGGAAATGTTTGGAAATGTCGTTATCGGATGCAGAAAGCCAAAAAAGTAAACATTTTACGACATCAGATGGTCAGTTCGTTTATTAAAACTCATTTATAGCTCTAAAGGTCAAATGAACATAATGCAGATTTAATGTGTTCAGAAACAGTCATTAAGAAATACAGAAAATAGAGCAAGGTTGTCTATTTAACATTACTTGTTTAAAACAGACTGCACTTGTTATACCGTAATGTTTTGTCGCTTTGTCAAGCTATGACTTCGATTACACCTGTATTTATTCTTAAAAAGCAACAACAACAAAAAACATGCAAGCATTTACTCTAGCCAATGATTATTTTTATAATATTCTTACCATCATTTCAATAGCACTACTTACATGTATTACGTATAATATTAAACACTTACACTATATATACTTGGTTTACTGTCTACCATAAGGAATGACTCAATGCACCAGGGAGCTATCCTAAACTGTACAACACTTATGTCATCTCTGAAACAAGCAAAGACACTAGCGCTAGTTTTCTGTTAAATAATTTGTAGATTTAATAATAATGCAGATTTTCGTGTGTTGTTAATGTCATTCATTAATGACCTGTCAATTAAGGTCGATCTTGATCAACTATCGCAATACTTAAATATGTACTCCATTCTATAAATATTGATCTTAACATATGGCTATAACAGCAATGACGGGGTAAAATATCGGCACTGATGCCCGTTATTTAAAGACTGGAATTTCCCAACCCAATATTACATTTGATGTTAAAACGTGTAATCTGGAGAAAATATTTTCGGTGTGTAATTTAAAGTTTATGGTATATCTAGAATTGATTGTTGTCTCTCTTCTCTCTTATACATTTTGTTGTCTTTTTGTCGTGAATTCCAGTTTAAATTCTGTCCTTGCGATGTAGCACATTCTAAGGCTGTATCTATACTTTCCGGAATATATCCTGATATCCGCTCTGTATTTCCCTTTATAGAGGTGATTGTTTTCTTAATTGCTTTTAATTGATTCATTTACAAACATGATCACATGTAATGACTTTCTATAGCTCGGCTTATCACGTTTATGACCACAATCATGGACAAATTGATGGATTTACTTGTTAATGCATGTGTTTTAATACATGTTCACGTATTAGAATTAAATGCAGTTATAAAGAAAAGCAGCTTCCGAGTTATTTTGAATACGTTTTCTTCAGTTCGTTCTAAAATAAATTTGCATTTATTTTAAAACTTGTAGAAGACATACTGATATTGTATTGCAAAAGATAACGTTATTGAAAAGTTAACACAATGCAAACAGAATGTGTTTTTCGTGACTTTAACATGTCGTTATAGGCCTCCATAATAATCGCCATTGTCATAACAAGCGATATCTGTAAATTTTCTGTTGATTTCTTGCACATAAAGACGACAATAATCGACCAGTAATTCCCTTGTGTGTAAGAGTTTGGCTGTGATATTGCTAAGCTAATCAACAGTGACGCTCAATAAAAAAACGTATTACGACAATATATCGAGTTTCAACAGCCTGTTGTTCAAAATTCTACAACGATCTCATAATTTTCTGGATTGTGGCTTCATGGCGAATTTACTACGTAACATCATCGGACAACAAACAAAAAAGCTGTGAGAATATCGACAGGAAATATGACAGCGTTTCCAGTTCAGTTCACTCCGCGTCAAACACTGACATATTGCTTTGGAATCCCGACTTCACACAACATGGACCGTATTCATATATTGTTCATGGAAGCATGAAAGTCAACGAAAGATTGAAATCGACGGGTGTCTTCTAAAGCAGGAAAATATAATGGACTTATTTGTGAGGCGGCGCTGTGTCGCCTTCAAATGTAAGTGTGAAGACGGCAAACGGGGAGGAAATAAACGGCGGATCAGAGAGCACAGATATCCGGCGTGTAAAGTTATCTATTGTTAAATCTTCCTCATACTATCTCTACTGGTGTATTGCATTAACAGTGTTAGCTGGGTCTTTTTTCATATTCAACACCTCAAAGTTTAATGGGAAACGAATTGTACTGAAACTGTCTCATTATTGTCCCCGCTCAACTAAATAAATGTTCTGCAGCGCCACGCTCTGGTGATTTTTTTCTTTTACGAAGGTTTCATCATTCGCATTGTTCGTCGGAAGGATTATACAGCACTTCAATTCTAGTTCGCTATACCTAGGGTAGATATTGTTATAGGGATAATTTTCATTACAATATCAACGATTACATGAGATATGACGTTTTTTCATAAGTGGTGTTTGTTAAACTAACCCATTTTTCCCTTTCAAAATCGATCGAACCAGTTGGCACACTAAGGTTCGTACAGTACATTTCGATGTATCAGATTGTCATAGGGACAGGACCAAAACTAACATATCCTGATGATAAAAACACGACTCTGAGGGACACACCGCCATTACTGCAGAGGGTGACATTTAGTATGTCGTGCCTCAATGTCAGCCGGGCATGGTGGCTGGTTACTGGCCTCACTGCTGAAGGTTATCTCCTAGGAACAGGCAAGAATTCTAGATAAAACCTATCCCATTAATATTATAACCGGTTTGACACTTCCCGCCCCCCCGGGATGCCAGAGTGTATCAGAGGACATCAATTAAGTGAAGTAGCACAACGAAGCAATAAGACTTGGGTTAGCTGGTCCCCGGGCCGTGTCTAACATTCTTGGTTCAAACCGTTTTCGTGTCAGGCCAAAGGGGACTACACCATTATAAATACGTTCTTTAAGTTTACTGTGAAAAATATTAGTCTTATGTTAAAGTTCACCACAGCTAAAAAGCAGAGGTGGGGAAATACACTGTCACGTAGTACTTGACTGCCACCTGCTTTTCTGTGTTTTTTAAATAGTTTGGAAAATCACGAACTTTATTATTGAACTTCCCCCTCAAAAAAATCCTCAGGTCATTATTTAAAATCAGATTGTGAAGCATACAATACTTGTTTTGTAGTATATAACTTTGTATATAGTGACATGTACAACATGTACAATGTAATTTATCCAACACTTTAATAATAACAATAATAATTTATAACATTTGATATAGCGCCCTATCTAGCTAGCATAAGCTACTCTAAAGCGCTTTACAGTTAATAGTTATACAATTAATACAATAAGCATATACTGTACATTAAGCAATACAATTTTGAGGATTTCGCAGGAGCTGCCTTATCAGGCGCTAACTACTAGTCTTATGCCACCTGGCTAATATCTCCATATGTGTGTGTGCTGGAGATATAATGTGTTCTGTTTGTAGTGGGATCGTGCTTCCAACGATATCTTTTATAGTGCCATCTCACTTGAATGCTACAGCACAGATATCGCATCACCCACCCCAGACAAATGTATACTCCACCTGGGTTGTTGGAGTTGTGTGGGCAGGAAAAAAAAACACTTTCTCTAATATCCATGCTTACGCCGACGGTGATCGAACCCTGGCCGGCTGCGTGAAAGGCCGGAGTGTTAACCACTCGACCAATCCACCCAATCCGCCCAAACCCTTCACAGGTTTGTCTACCGTTTTAGACAGTTTAGCATGTCATCCCCTGGGGGTTGGGGTTTGGGGCTTGTGCCAAATGTGATGTCATTTAAATGTGTCACCGGCAACGGTGACGTCATCTTAAGTGAATGACGATATTCATACCCCACATGTGGTTTTGTTTACAAACATATACTAACGGCGGAGTTGTGCCCGAAGTAGTAGTAAGATGAAAGAAAAATTAAAAATCCTTTCCTAGAAAGGGCAGATCCTCGGATTAGACAGCCACAAGCATTACCCCGAGGATAGTTGATTTCTAGGGTAGTGGATTTCTAGGGTAGTGAATTTTTCTGTCACACTATTAAGATAAATGAAGAAGAAGATTCTACTAGTTCATGAGAAATAAACTCACTCGATAATATGCTTGTATTTTGGTATCAAAATCTTACTTTGTTCATTGTATGTTTACATCGAGTAATATACATTAAACTCGTCCTTACGTGTACATTAAAACGCTTAATGTAACTTGAAATGCTTCACCTTGACCTTGCGTGTTAGTTTCTAAACACGGTTGCTATGTTACTGACTACCATCCAATCATCTACCCGACCCGACTCTATCAGTATGTTGAGTCTCCGATATATTACAAGGGAGGTTAATTGAACAGCTGACAGACGGTGTGTTATTCCATAACGGGAGTCATACGGTAAGAGTAATACAAGGCGAGATTCAATTATACACAAATACGACGAAAGTCGGCGACATATATATATATAAACTGTAACACAATGATGTTGGTATCTGTTTCTATCTTTTTAATACAACGTCATACAGAGTCGGTTTAAATGAATATCTCTCTACATTAATGCGTATCACTGTCCGAGATGTAACGGGAATCAATTAAATGTTATAACAAATGCAAATTTAACCAATTATCGCCCTGATCGGAAGTCATGTGACCTAATCATTGGCGCCATCTGGTGTTATCTTTCAAAAATATAGCCCCATGCTTTCAGAGGGATGATGCATTGACAGACACAGGCGTATAGGTCTATCGCATTTTCTTTCTCCATGAATGTCATCGCTTTTTTCTGCTTTGATATGCTGTCATCACCACGTTGTCAATACAATGACGTACATGAAGACAAAACCACCATTGTGATGTGGCTTCGTGTTATGTGTATGTTTGACTGGATAGGACTGAACTTAGTCCAGGTGTTGACGAATACTTCTTCTTTGGTACAAATTCGAAAGATACAGATTCGAATAGCTTGACAGAAAAAAATGTAACTACATTGGCCTTTTTTCGTCACTTGCGAGAGTATTATTGGCAATGATTAGTGTTAGGTGTTGGTATTCATAAATAAATGAAAACAAATTGATGAACAACATTTGATTAAGCCCCCTATCTAGTTAGAGTTAGTTACTCTAAAGCGTTTAACAGTACATAAACATACAATTGATGCAATCAATATGTTTAACCCATTTAAAAAAAAAATCTTTTAAGGAATTTGCAGGAGCTGCCATGCCTGCGTGAGTGCTGGAGATGTATTGTGTAATGTTTTATAAGAATGTACCGATATTAAAACCGAACATCTTGATTTTCGTAACAAGTATACTTAGTGTAAAAAGGTCGACACATTTTATCTACTAAACTCTTTGTGAGCTTGGCAGATATCCTATTTTGTGATAATGAAGTTAAACATTGTTTAGTACTGGTGTAAATGGTTAAGAACGCATAGTTGCATACTTCAAAGTTGTGAAGAGGTGTTTTATTTTGTCGTATATACCTAAAGCAATCCAGACTATCAAAATTGGTCTGGAAATGTGATAAGAGAGAACTGTCACTGTTAGGTATGGGAGACATATAGCAAAGTCTAACAAAACGTATAATGTAATTGTTTTCCCCTGAAGTCTAACAACAAATGGTACTTCTAAAGATAAGACGTTGATTTTCTTCCATTTTCTGGTTAAGACCATGTGTCGATGTAGTTAAGTTAATCTTACCGAACTAGAACAGTTTGTTATTTTTTTAGTGGGCACATTGACTTACAATGGAAACAAAAAGCAGAATGCTTGTGTTATATGTATTTACTAAAAAGGAGATGCATTTTACGTCATTTTTTAAAAGGAAAGGGGTATTATCATTCAGGTAGTTTCACTGAAATGCATCCTTGTATTTTATACTGAACTAAGAAATTACAAACTGACGCAAGAAAAATATCTAGTACAGTTATTTAGCGCTTTGAACTTTGTTGAAGATTTGGAAAAGAAACGGCGCAGTTCAACGTACGTGTTAACATAAAGGCTAATGTGCAAATGTATTTACTAACTGTATAGACATGTACTTTACACAGGTGAACACTTCCAAGAGTATTACGATTAGCGTTTTAAATGATCATGTTTAACATTTACCGTACATATCTTGACATAATTGAAAAGGTTCTTGCACAACG
>JAULCA010481185.1:0-11907 GCA_032360845.1 Crassadoma gigantea | reverse complement strand
TACAACCATAGTAGCCTATCAACACAGTAGCCCACAGCCATACTCGCCTATCAACACCGTAGCTTACAACCAGAGTACCCTGTCAACACAGTAGGCTACAACCATAGTAGCCTATCAACACAGTCCTTCAACCATAGTAGCCTATTATCACAGTAGCCTACAACCATAGTAGTCTTATCAAAACAGTCCTACAACCATAGTAGCCTATCATCACAGTAGCCTACAACCATAGTAGTCTTATCAACACAGTCCTACAACCATAGTAGCCTATTATCACAGTAGCCTACAACCATAGTAGTCTTATCAACACAGTCCTTCAACCATAGTAGCCTATCATCACAGTAGGCTACAACCATAGTAGTCTCATCAACACAGTCCTACAACCATAGTAGCCTATCAACACAGTAGCCTACAACCATAGTAGTCGTATCAACACAGCACTCTACAACCATAGTAGTCTATCAACACAGTCCTTCAACCATAGTAGCCTATCAAAACAGTAGCCCACAACCATAGTAGCCTATCAAAACAGTAGCCCACAGCTAGAGTAGCCTATCAACACAGCAGCCTACAACAAAAATAGCCTATCAACACAGCATCCTACAACCATAGTAGCCTATCAACACAGTAGTCTACAACTATAGTAGCCTATCAACACAGTAGTCTACAACCATAGTAGCCTTACAACACTGTAGCCCACAGCCATAGCCTATCAACACTGTAGACTACAACCATAGTAGCCTATCACCATGGTAGCCTATAACCATATAAGCCTATCATCACAGTAGCCTTCAACCATAGCCTCTTAACACTGTAGCCTACAACCATAGTAGGCTATCAGCATGGTAGCTTACAACCGTAGTAGCCTATCAACACAGTAGGCTACAACCATAGTAGTCTTATCAACACAGTCCTTCAACCATAGTAGCCTATCATCACAGTAGCCTTCAACCGTAGTAGCCTATCACCACAGAAGCCCACAACCATAGTAGCCTATCTAAACAGTAGCCCACAACCATAGTAGCCTATCAAAACAGTAGCCTACAGCTAGAGTACCCTATCAACACAGTAGCCTTCAACCATAGTAGGCTATCAACATGGTAGCCCACAGCTATATTAGCCTATCAACACAGTCACCTTTTTCTCAATAATGTTTTAAGCTACATGTACTTTTGAAGTAACCTGTCATTGCAACATCGCAATCTTGCTTTCGAGCTTCATCAAAGGATGAATGAAAAATCAGCCATAGCTCATCACTATATTTGACATAATCGACCTGATCTATCGTGCAGCCCAAAGCTATATCTTTCTACGAAACCTTAACGATTTAATACGTGTCCTAAACTACAATGATATACTCCTTGAGATGTAAAGTTGTATGTTTCTTTACAGCCAATGGTTGTCGTATTGTCTTCCTTCAAAGATTTTTGAAAGAGCTTTACTCATTATGTATTGTGATACTATCTGAAATCACTTATAATTTTCTCAGTGCAAGGCTGTCGGAGAAATACGTGATATTTACCTTAGAAAGACAATGGAAGTAACGGATACTATTTTTTTTGTTTTTTTTGTTAAAAGGTTCATGTAAAGGACGAAGTACACTGAATATCTAAACAAGTCTGACAGAGATTGGTAATCTTTAACATTATCTGACTAGCGATGGTGTGTATGATCTTGCAATAATAGTGCACCAAAAAAGGTTGGAATAATGCAGTGCCACAGATTCTGTTCCTTTAAGACTAGACGCTGATTACAATGTGTGCCAAGGATGTTTGGCGATTAAACCTATACAATGGTAAAGAATACCTGTATAGTGCGTGTCTACCCGGGGTATCTACCTATAGGAGTGATCAGACAGATCTAGAGACTTCACAAAGACCCGGTGATACGATCACCACACAATCAGTTCTTGGCGATAAAATGGTTGGGAAACCTGGTGGGAAATGCACACATTAAACCGAGCAGAGTATAAATGATATTCCGATAAATCAATCAATTGTTGTGTGCCATTGTTTCGTCTGAACACTAAGATCTGATAATGTGACATGTCGTATCCTGCTTCATTACACCTCCAGGGATTAGCATAAACTACACAACCCAATTAAACGGAGCCACAATACCTAACAACATATAAACGTCAACTATGTATCAACTACATCATCTAAAGGTTTGAAACTGAAAATGTGTGTGTGTTTTTTTAAAATTTATTTTGCAGTTGATAAGAGCATCATAGATAATAAAAATATTTTTATATTTGGAGGTCTTTCTCCGTCCTACTTTTAATATTTCAGAGTTCGATATGAAAACGGGGTCAAATTGGGCACTGGCATGTCAATCAGTATTGGTGTATTGCCAATATGATTGCTATATTTTAAGAAAATAACGAAAAAATTACAATAACAATGTTATTACAAGACACTTTATCTTATGCGACAAAATAGTTCGATATAGCCAAGAAAACAAAGGCATTGTCAAAACGTATATCATATTGGCTACACAATGGGCTGTAAGGACAAGCATGTCTGTTAAACAATGTACACATTCCACAGTTAGCCGTCAGTAATATTCTTTGCTTGAGTAGAACCCCACGCACCAGACTTATAAAACAAAGGACCGTGATAATGACTGACTATTAATACTGCCAGTACAAAAACCACAACAAAGCCCCAAAGTCAACCCTTGACCTCAGTTGTATTACCTTCCTCGTCGTATTGCAAAAACAATATGTATCATTTAAAATATAACAATAATGGTGTTTTGTCGCAGCAATATTTTAAAACAATAGCCTTTACATGACATTCAAAGTACAATGTATTCTGTGTTATTCTGGCACAGCATACGTGTAACCTATCCCTTGATCAGTGACACGTTGATTGCGCACACAAAACGAGTCCGTTATTTCTCGCGTGATGTTCATTCTACATGCTACTGTAACCGGTTACAGCTATTATCCTGTCCAATCCAACACTCCATTCCTCGATTATTGATAATTGTAGCGATATTTAAGAAAATGTATCAATACCAGGCTTGTATAACATAATCAAAATATGCAATTAGGAGCAGTTTGTGGTGATTGCAAAGACTTATAGCAGCTCTTAATTCGTGTTTTGATAAGATATGTCAAGTATTTCTTAAAGTAATGAAGAGAACGATTATGTCGTTATGTCTATTTTTGAGATTATGTGCAGAAATTAATTGTCGTTTTACTTGACACAAGCTATTAACAGACACACAGCACAAGTATGATTTTATCAACTAATATATTCTCTAACCGCTGTAAGTAACGTATTTGTATCAAAAAATTATTTTTGTAAACAATTTAAAAGGCAACGAGGAACATAACATTATTTTTAAGAAAACAAACGAGAATCTAATACAAGTATAAATATCGTTTAAATTGAGTGATGATAAGAATTACAGAAAATATAATTTTGTTTTAGCAGATGAAACTTGCGTTGGTAATGAATTCGTAAACTTAAAATTAAAATTGCATTCAACCAAACTACGTTTTACATTGTAAGTGAAAATCTCCTGTGATATGGTATAATTTATGTTTATTTTCAGGCTTTAATTATGTTCTGTGCACCTGATTTATTGTCATTTCAGAATATCGTGTTGTATTAAACTAACATACAATATAATTCGTTTTATGTGGTATAATTCATAAGAATGTTTGTTGTATTAAACTAACATACAAAAGAATTCGTTTTATATGGTATACTTCATAAGAATGTTTGTTGTATGAAACTAACATACAATATAATTCGTTTTATGTGGTATAATTCATAAGAATGTTTATTGTATTAAACTTACATACAATAGGATATCTTTTATATGGTACAACTTATTAGAACTGTTTGTTGTATCAGACTTACATACAATATGATTCCTTGTGAATGGTATAATTTATAGGAATGTTTTATTGTATAAGACTTAAATACAATAGGATATATTTTATATGGTATAACTTATTAGAACTGTTTGTTGTATTAGACTTACATACAATATGATTCATTGTGAATGGTATAATTTATAGGAATGTTTTGTTGTATAAGACTTAAATACAATAGGATATCTTTTATTTAGTATAATTCATAAGAATGATTTGTTGTATAAGACTTACATACAATAAGATTACGTCGTCGCGCTCACACATAATATTGTAAGAAAAAATATAAAAATCTGAATTATGAAATCATATTTCTGATACGCTATGTGCATTTCTAAGGTCGTTATGGACACCAATCATTATAAACCGACCTGTAACACTACCAGTGGTTTAACACTAACACATTTTCTAATCTCTTGAGCGAAAGGACGAGCATATCTTTTTCCTGTTGATCGAACTTCCTTAATTGCATTGTAGATCATTTAGAATATACATGGTTTGATATTTCAGTATATCTGGCCTGCGGGTCATATATACATGAACCGAGTCTTATTACTCTATTCAAATCACTAAAGTGTAAAGTATGATATTAACTAGGTCAACATTGTTCGAGAGTCACAATTTTTTTGTATTTTTTGCACATCGCATTTATGTTAAGGGATATTTTTTTAAAAAAAGTTTTACTTGTAAAATGCGTTTTATGTTGTCGTGTCGAAAACAATAGGTGTTTATGTGAATGATAATCCATTCATAATAATGTCTGGCATATATCCCATTGCGTGTCTTGTGTATTTTCTGGACTGAAGTAGGTGACTATTAACTATTTTTGTATATTTTAGATTTGTACATAAAATTGTATAATTTTTAGAACCAGTTTATTTCTTGACGTTTGAAAAGGCATAACGCGAATGGAATCCAGGTGCATTATAAGTCAGAATTGTTTTTGAAATAAAACTAATACTTGATTGGCCTTTCACCAGATCTGACAACGGTGAGCTTTTAAATCGTTTATTGCACTTTTGATATATCATGTAATTTTATGTTCAATAAAATTCACGAAAGAAGTCTAAATTATTTATCTCTGATTTTTATTGATTAATTAGAAAATCTGTTTATGAATGATGTACAATTATTTCTTTAGTATACTTAAAATAATAAGTAGACTGACAAATGTTACGAAAATTTGGTTCTTTGTAAGGTAACGGAATCAAAACCAAAACAGGGGAAAAAACATGGCAAGTGTAATCTTTGATAAAAAGATTCTGTCAAAAAGATAGAATAAAAGTTTTTAATCAAAATAGCAGACATGGTTCTGAATACCTTTCACCACAAAAACAAGAAAGGATAAAACATACATACGTACATGTATGTATGTAAGCTAATACGTATGTATGCATGCTTACGTATGTAGGTATGTGAAAAGGGTGTGTGATGGTGTGGGTGGTTGGGCGTGTGTTAGTGTGGAAGGGTGTGTGCGTGTATGCGAGTAAGTGTGCATTCATGATTTACTAGGGCAAGGAATGTATGCGTATATCAGGGAGAGAGAGGGTTTGTCTTGCGTGTTACATACAAAATTCGCTGCTTAATTGCTGAATAAAGAAAAAACTTCTCAACTCTGAGTGCAAAAAGAAAAAAAATTAAAAAGGATACAACAAAATCGACCTTTATTATTTATGCTTATATCTTGTTTTAAAATTGTCAAAAATTTTAAAAAGGGTATAATTTCTTTGGATTTTTCTGAAAATTATAGTATTAACCGGATGGCGTGTGATATAAAATATAGAATATAATTTTTTTCCTGGCCGAAGTGCGATAGAAAGTATTCATTTTGGAACTTAAAATTATTTGTGTTTTTTTTTTTACAAAAATCTTCTCTAACGTGAAAACCCATTGAAAAATCTTGTTAAATCATCATGAAAACAAATATACGCATATATTTAAAACACATTACGTTCATTAAACAGATTATAAACACAAATATAACAAAATTAATGTGTATTTTCATTTGTTAATTTAATATCAAATTCCTTAACTAAGTTTGGCACATTAAGACAATACACATGTTATAATTTGTACATTCATAATAATCTCATCAGTTATAATAATACCGACACATCAAGCCATGATATTTTTATACAGAATCTCAGTTAATATTACAGAAATAAAAATATATCTGGAATTATAACAACCCTTGAAAACATCGCTATTCAAGTATAGTTTTGTGTTATGTTAATTAATCAAAATCAATAGATACATAATTGTAGTTATATTGACATATTAGCTGCCGACTTAAATCTTGTAATGACTATGATGTTCCAGTTGTATGATGGATATTTATATGTTTATTGGGAAAATGACTAGTTTAACACGATCAACACTCACAACACCCTGCAGAACATTTACATGTTACAGACTTAATGACTATCTGGTATATTGCAGTACAGTAAATATGCCGGTAGGGTTCTAATATACGTATATTTTCATACCCGCTACTGCATTACCTGTGTCCCATATATAATATAACTTAATTTACCAGGAATGTCGGGTTACCACGGGTCAATTTTCAATCTAAATTATTCTCTTCATAAAAATAGTTGATTTTGTGTGCGGTATTTGTTATTCATTTTTTTGACGTCGTAGAGAGTAGTTGAGACCGATTTGTTTTGCTCAAAACACGTTAAAAACCCTTACCAAGTAATGCCTGCAAATCCATTAATATTTATCTATACTCTAATCAGTAAATAGGTGGTATTAGTAAACACTCTTTCTTATTTAATAATGAACGTGTGTAGCAATGAATGGACCTGGTATACAGTCGGCTTTCTACTTGGTTAAAGCGATACTCAGCGCTACCATGCACCACCATCGCAGGTTAGCATTAAACACACACTGTACCATGGATTATTATATCCCAATTAACGCTGGTGCGTCAGTGAAGTCTGTTTTAAACGGGAAAGTGTTTTGAACCCTTTTACACGTCTCAATGGATGAACGCCTGAGAAGGCGATGTACTTATCATACAGATTATCAATAGAATAATCTAAATGTACACAAGTGCAAAATGTCGGTTCTCATGTGCCTAACAAACCGCAGCAGTTGATACACACGTCTTTGTATATCCTTTCTTCTTCCGTTTAGCTATCAGCTAAAGTATACATTTACAACTGGTTTTGATATATTGCACACTTTTCAATTTAAGCCTTTCCCAAGCAGTCATCATTCACACTCTCGCTACTCTATGATTAGGGAGGAGTTCCCAACAAATCTTTGTACTTTTCACGCACTCTACAGGGAGCATTACACACAGACAAACATGTGCTCGGCCACATTCGTAAAGACCCCATATGGGGACGGAAAACAATCTGGAGTCTAGTCATTGTTCATTCTGTTTCGTAGGAAGAATGGGGGATGACAAGGACACAGTGTGACATTCATACCTACAGACATATCCTGTAGCGAGAAAGTCGACTTTAGTTCCCGTACCCATTTCAGTTTGTGTGAAAATATCCTCTATGTAAACATGATACGGCGATATTTTTATGGAATTTGAATTTAGGTGTTAAATAAGGTTTCAAATGCTAACATCGAGAATTCAGTTTTACGAATAATAAAGATGGACAATAAACGGCAGTTGCACATATTTCGCCTTACATCTTTAACAAGGGTTGCTTTATGGGTCTCGATAAAGATATAAATGTCACACTTAGCTTGTCATAATGCTTAGGGAAATGAGGTGTTATATACCCTTCTGAACGAAAATTTACCTATCTTGATAAATACCCTTCACACAGCGAAGTATAATCCAAAACATCTCCATAGAAAATCCCCGTAAAAGACACCAAATATGAATAGCTCATATATATAAGAAATCGTCTATGTTTTTACCAGTAATCTTTGAACCCGTCAGGGGGGCTCTATCAATGACAGATGCGATTGTTCAATTTCATATGAAAACTGGGGCCTCCACTCCTCGCACAGACTCACTACTATGTCTCTGGACTGTGTCGAAAGTTAATTGACTTTGCCTCTCCCTATGGCGAAAGTTGTCGGGTACGACATGCCCCGGGTAACATCCCATGACGTCGCCGCCACACCGTCCTGGCGCTGAGTATATATTACCTGAATAAAGTGAATTTTTATTACCGTTTCTGTTGCTGCTTTTGATCTGTTCCACTTCACTTGACCATATATCACTATCAGAACACCTTCCCGAATCCTGACTATCCGACGAACTCCGAAGGCTTTTCGAATATCCATTGGAATCGAACTTAGATCCTGAGTGCGAGTCACGCGTTTGAAATATATCCAGAGATTCGTACTCTGTTGTTACCCCAGTGCTTAGCTGCTCCTGTAGCATCACATAATTACCATCAGGATCCTGTACCAGGAATGTTCGGTCTCTGATCTCCGTAACTTCACAGTCTAGAAATGTTATAAGCGTATCAATGTGTTTTATCTGGAATGTAAGGCAAGCGTTATGCACGGGGTAGGGTCGAATGTTTTTGGACTGTTTTAAGGCAAGCTGAATGTCCAATCCAGGTTGAGAATACAACTGAAATATACAGAATCCTGGTTTGCTGCTTTCTATCTCCATATCGGTTACACATCTGTAGAATTCCATCATCTTCTGAAAATTTTGAACGTGAAATAAAACACGAAAATGCTCATTTCCACAATGTACTGGACAAACTGACCATAAAGGCATGTCGTCTGCCAGCCCGTAAAACTCCTGGGCGGCCACGGCCCTGTCCGGTGTCCATTTGCTGTGTAACTCCACTTTGTGGTGAAACTTCCAAGGTTTTGTTTTCAGACATTTCTGTACGTCCGCTGCCGACATTGTACCGTGCTCATACAGGAACAACATAATGCTAATAGAGGGGACCATCACAATATTTTCCTCGCAATGTGGCGGACGTGTTTGATTTTTGTTGATCCGATTCTTCCACTCAGCTACATTATCATTTGCAATTTGTAACATTTGGAAAGATGGATCGATCCATTTCATCAATGGCGACACAATTTTCTGAAATCGTCTTTCCTTTCCAGGTGGCACAGAAATATTTAGTTTACATTTATACGGATTTTTATGATAGTCCATCTCCATGATATTTATACTTTCCAATATGTACCACTAACACAATAAATATGACACTGTCACACAGAGGCACATCGTCATTCACTGACTCGGAGGCGACTGTATATATCAACCTCAGATAGGAAGTTATGAAGCACGGAGAAACACAAGCATCCGTCTCGTACACCAGTGTACATGTTACAGTGCTTATACCTGAGCGTCATGTAAAAGCCAACAGGCGTAACCGGTAACTTTATATGTGATATAGCCCAGAAGCTAATCAATATTTGTTTATATTAAATCCAGAAAGCTACGTAATTAATCCGTATCGATAATTCTCCTACATGATGGGTAATAAGGCATGCCTGTTGTCTGTGGCCGTCGTTGAAATAATTGGAATTTGTTAAAATGACTGTGTCGACGATGTTCCGTTACCCACACACCGATAACTTTGCCAGTTAACCATGTGCGTTTCTTTAGCGTATTATTACTGTTCAGACAAACCTATTCTCATCGCATGAGTACATTCCATTGACCTTTGGCGACCCGATAGGTATTGTCATTTGATTGGCTGAGGGGCGGGAGTATACCTAACAATTACACACTCTGCTCCGTAGTCTAATGAATACATACCTACAGCGGTAGGCCTATCTCTCACATAGTCTGCTCCGCACCGTTTAAAAACCAATTCACTTTTCTCTTTGTGAGGCTTACGATGTGGGTCGGACATTTAAAATGTTTATAAACCACCTTAAATATTAATTATCACATACCGAATGGGAGATTTATCATTCCTGATTGACAGTCTTATTGGACAATTACAATATGGCTTACAACCTGCTCAGAAAGCCATTTCTGTGACATTGTGCCAGGGTCAGCGTGGTTTGTAGAGGGCGCATGATATCCCAAAACAAACCATACATAAAATAGGAACAGTCAGTTCTTCACGCGTACCCATCACAAAGGTTATTGACATTCGTGTGAAATTTTGTAACAGAATCCGCTTCATGCAAATACATGTAAATCAATCTCATTCCTTTTCTTAATACTAAATGGTTTTACACCTCAGACGTATTTACAAGGGGCCGCCAAACAGTAGCATGAAGTAATAATGAAATAGCATGGTATCAAATTTATATTTAGAATATTTCAAATTTATTTGTTGTAATTTTAGAATTTCTCTGCAAGGAATAAAATTTCATTAAAAACATCGTGACAAGTTAGACTATGTGATATGCAATAAGTATTTATTATGTCGTATCGTCCCAAACACAAAGCGCTTTATACTCAATAGAATCCACATTATAATCAATCAAGGTTTATTTTATTTCCTGACCGTCACAATACATACATCAGGAGCATGTGAACGAGGAACAAAGGGGTCAGTCGTTCTATAAGAACTTTAATTATGTTCTTCTCTCTAAGTCTGGTGGCTAGCCTAAGCGTGGTGTAGGATTGCTGTTTTTTAAGTAAAAGGTAATAATAAAAATGTCATATAGATGTTTCGTGCATGAAGAGTAAATTCTCTGGTTTCCTATTTCAATAATGCAGTCAAAATTTTGTTTTCAAAATCTCTCGTTTCAGAAGTGGAATTCATATGAGTGTTTTTTCACAAAACAAATTAATTGAGTGCATTTTTAAGCAATGTCTTCAGACCACTATCATAATAGAAATGTTCCCTTCTCAAAAATGTCAATCTAAGTTTACATTTAAAACCTGTCTTGTGTTGATGATCAATTACCTGTCCAAGCCTGTCACTAGCGCTATTAGCTAGTCTACGTTTCTCTAGGATGTTCAAGGCTTAACATCTTAAAAATTACATATCTTAAACGGATTCTACATTAGCGCAAAACGCATTACCTCACAGCTTCTATCGATCGAAAATAAACGAGAAGTAATTAATATCAAAGATGCCTAACGTTAATAGCGAAGTAGAATTACAGCATTAGGATAGCTTTAAAGGGAAATCGTCCAACCAGCCCTCTGCCATTAACGGAGATTGTATTTGGATATATCAAAGTACGTTTACCGAGAAAATCGATATTCTCATTGAAATTGTATGGTGTAAACAATATTGGTACAATGCTGTGTTTGTGGTTTTAAAGATATCGCTTTTCGTAGAAGGTGACATTTACGGCAAGTCAAAAGGTACGAACGATAGAAAATAGCAAGATATCAGCATTCCTTTGATTAAGCAATTTATAAATATTTATGAATAGAAATTTTATTGGTATTATGATCGATGATCCTATTACTAAACTAACCTACTAATGATGATATAAAGTTTATTAAAATTCTATCTAAAGTAATTTCATCGTGGACGACATTTTCGGAATTAGTGTTCCTGACGTAACAAAACATGTCTGTTTCATGATGTGTCACGTACAAGATCTTTTTCCAAAACCTCAAAACGTCAAAAAGCAATTTCTGATCCCTGTTATAAATGTATATATCGATGTTGTTTCTCCTCACAAATCATCCAAACGTCTAATCACCTGTTTGAGTTATAACAATAGATATTACACCAAAAGTGTGCGTACCTGTAAACAGAAATTGCGTGTAAATATTGCGATGATTCCATGAGCTGAGAAAATGAGTTTATTCAAACAATTGTGAAAATATGTGATGGTAAAGATAACACATGAACATTTTGTCATTAATGTTTGTATACACTCAAAATCTTAGTTCTTGATCATGATGGCCATGGCTTTATAATAAAGTTTTAACTTCGACCGTAATAAACAACACTGATGTTTGTTTGAAAATAGAGCAGCAGTTTTAGAGAAATACTACATACAGTATATACATCTTGATATTTATATAGTTACAACGTCTGCTGTCAATCAAATCTGTAATAAATTTTGACAAAAAAATAATGCTCTGATTATGACATGATATAGTGATCATAAGTAATCTTAAGTATATTGACGACAGGTAATTACCC
>JAULCA010480963.1:0-19921 GCA_032360845.1 Crassadoma gigantea | reverse complement strand
CTTAATTGTTTTTGTATTGTAGGCATATTTGCATGTTTCTGTACATGTGTATGTGTGTCTGGTATAAAGTGACATATGATTAGCTATCCGAGTCCCACATTCTGCCCGCCAAATGTCGGTCACGACAAAACGGTGCATACATGACCTCTATGTAAACAATATGAAATGAAGAATAACGTAATGTGCACTACATGTATTATGATGTTAGGACTGCTGACAACTTTAATATGACAGGTTTATCAGCTCATGTCTAGGCATTTGTTCAGTCTGTTAACCGGTATAACAACACTCGTTTAAAGGTAGCTGTAAAGTTGTCTACACCTTCATTATAGTTTGTATGGCTGTTCTGGAGATTGTGTCGTTTGAAAATAGTGAAATATCGTTTACTGTGTAGTAAATACGGCGATTCAAATAATTTTAAACGCTTCATAAGGAATACGTTTGCGTATATGTATATTTTAACTCAACTCATTCCTTAAGTTTGTATGTGTGTACCGTCACGCTCTAATATCTAGAAATGATATCAGCAAATATGTTATATTAATAGAATAGCCGGAAGCGTTCGAAATTTCCTATAATTGTTTAGTCATTGTTGATTTAATAATAGTTTCTGTTTCGTGCGTGGCCTTACGTAAGTCATATATATGATTTTTGGAAGAATTACCACCTTCCTTCTAGAGTGACCTGTTCTTTTCGCTATATAACACAATTTTATGTTAGCTTTTTTGTTGTTTTTAAACAAGTACATTTTAATATTATAATGCTGGGAGAAAATTGGCTAAGTTACACGTAAAGATCGATTATCTCCATGTCACACCAACCATATATGCTGGAAACATTTGACATTTTAAGAGTGATAGGTACTGGCAAACAGTGGTACGCATTTCGTTTGACTGTTCACATGGTCACACATTTATTCTATCTGCTAATTGTTGGCAGGATAAGTTACTGTGAAGCTATTTCGTTGGAAGTTCATTCATGTGTATCTTTCAGGGAATCTGATAGCAAATATTTATTCCATGTTTAGGTCACTACATTGATGACCTAACCTTTTTAGAATTTTCTAATTGAGTCATTTATTGTGATTCTTGAAAGTTGATCCTTGGTTGTTTTATTGATTTTGAGTAAGATCTTTTTTATTTATTTCATTTATTTTTTATCTTTTTTTTAATTTGCATTATCAACCGTCTAAGTTCATCGACTTAAATATGTTTTGATTTGATAACATGGTTTCCATGTTGAAGAATTCACGTTATGCACATCCATACGCTAGTATATTCGATTACATTCGATTTTATATTGAAGAAAGAATACGGAAAACAACGAGGTAGTTTATGGAATCGGGGACATAGAACACAACAACGACAATAAAGGTGAAATGATGTTTATTGTATTGTCAAGGTGAATTAAGAAGGAACTGGAGGGGAGTGATGGAGGTTAAAGAGGAAGAAGATACTGCTGGAGGAAACTAAAGTCACACGGCCCCGATCCCAAACCCCCACCCACACAACCCTTTCACCACACGAACACAATTATGGGCGGAAATATAAAGATATAAAAAGTAAAAATAAAATATCGATTTATCTCAATTCACTGAAGTCGAAATTAAAGACGATCTCAAAACAAATTTCAAAAAACCGCAGATAGTTACTTACCTGTTTTCAATTGTAAACAAATAATTATTATTATACTGATGTTATATAATTGGCCATCTGTATTTCAGCGAAATATTGCCAAATCTTTTACAATATCGAAGTATGCCTTATTCCTCACTTTGATGTAAAGTCTTATTTCATGAACAGGTTTTTAAAAAAAAAATAGTAAACGTCGTTTGTAAATAATACTTGTCATTACATAACGCAATGTTCCTTCTTTACAGAACTGTCCTTGGCCTGTCTTGTACCCAATAACAGCCTATAACTGTCGGTTTAACGAAATAACATAAATATATAGATATTTCGAATGTACTGTAACAGCAAAATACAAAGTGTTCGTACTTCGTGCAAAAATGATTTTTTAATTTCTAGTTGAATTCCTTTTTTCTGTTTCATCACGGTTGGAACTAATGAAATTTCGAAAACCAATTCAAATGAACGAAATAGCTTTACCACTTTTGATTAATCCTACGCCATACTAATGTACACACGATTTTGTTAAATGTTGCCGGATTTACACACATGTATATGTTTTTGTTAGTTTGTTTGGAGTTTAACTATCTCGGAAGAGAAGATGGTATATAAGTATAATAAACTTTCGATGCGCCCTCATTTGTACGTAATTTTCCTTTTGTTTAGTTTAAAATGCTTTATTTAAAAAATGTAATCATTGCATCCTTCCCTTTTTCTTTCTTTATTGCAGATCATAAACGAGTTGTACAGGAATGCTGTGTATGGCCTATCGCCGAATGGTCAAATGCAGGATCAAAACTACAAGAAAAACTCGAAGGTAACTTTTGTTATTTATTGTGAAGAACACAATAATATGAACAAAACATTTCAGACAACAAAGATGTGATATGATTGGATAAACCTTTCACAAACATATTTATTATTTTACATAGACATATCCAATTATCATTAACAAAGCAACAACTGATATTGCAGCCCATATATTTACTCAGCGTTACATATAGCACACATGGAACATTTCTACATAAATCGTTTCATTATTTCAGTACTGAAGTGCATATTGAATGCTTTGGTGTGAGTATGCGCAATACTTCCTTTTTTATTGGTGTCATGTTAAAACAAGATCCGTCTCAGAGACCACGGTACTTTCTTAACACATATCTGCTTTAGTGGTCAACTAGCGTAACCATAGATAATATATTTATCCGTTTTTTCACCATGGGAGCATTCACTTGACCGTTCGTTATGGTTGTCCTGGATAATGTGCTGAACAAATATGTATCTACACTTAGACCTTGGCGATGAGGGTAGGAATGAAATTAGGTAAACATAAAGTAATTAAATGTGTTTTGCTATTTGTCAGCTGTTGGAGTGGTCGCAGGACATATTTGATCAAAGACAGCATCCACGGCTGAAACGTTTACATTTTGGAAGCGGCGAGAGGACGCACCTCATATGTTCCTGGACAGCAAAAGTCTGAAAGGTTCTAGTGAAACAGGTAGGTAGATGGGTTAAATTCGATACACTTAAACACTGCATTTCATGAATGACTGACAAGTAAGCACTTTTCATTGAGACTTGCTTGTTCCATTGGTACGGACATTACCTTATCTAAAGGAGTACATTGAACTCATACATTGAATTTAAAACCTCATACGCTATAATATCTTGATGACATATACATCAACTTTGAAAATGAATAAAAAGAGGAGAGTAAGTGGAATGTTTTGTAACTAGTGTCCGTAGCATATTTAGGTAAAAGAGATATCGAGAGTCGATGGTGTTCCGTAAGTACAATAGTAGGTGCTAAGTTACTTTGATTGCAATTGATTTATATTCAGAAAACAATTTACCTTTTTGGTCCCTCTGCCTTATAAATTACAAGTAATTGATTGATTCAGAAACGTATACTTATATAAGCTATGTCATGTAAACGTATACGTTTGTGTACATAAAAGCATAATGTAAACGAAAATTTTGTTGAAGTACCTATTTGAAATGACAATGATAAAAATAGGGTTGACTCGCATCAGTCACACCATATTTCGCTACCAGTTGACATCAATTGTCTGCGCACGTTTTAAAATTCCAATAATATAAACATAATTTTCACACATTTTTACATTATGTGTATGAGCTGTTTTTTCTGGATCTATTAGTCTTGATTATAGTCAGACGATAATTTTATGAAAATAAAAATGATTTTAATCAGACGAATTGTTTATTAACGCGAACGTTTTATTTATGAAATCGTTTCATCTATAGTAGACAAAAACATCTTAACTGCTTAATCTACACTTTGATTACAAAACAAAAACACGAAAGCTAATTGTTATAATAAAAACGTATAACACTCGAATTACAATATGAACGTTTACAAAAATAAGGTGACCAAAACAGTTAATGCATTACACAGTTCTTAACATATGATTTATGCTGTGTTCAACATTTATTGAATCTTACTTACATGCATAGCATTAAAACACAAGTTGGTCTAGGTCCCTCCAACAGGAATCGTAGTTATCGTAAACATATTCCGAAGTGTAGTTACGGTCATACAGCATGAGTCCTTTATCAAAAGTGTATTATATCATCATTGTCTATCTTACAGATAAAAAGCAGAACAGAAATAAAACACTGTTGTCGTTTGTTCAAGAAGAACACAACATTTGAAATTTGAAATAGTTACAAATTAACCTTGTGTTTCAGCTGTCAAAAAGATAAGAGTCTGCGGCATTCCTTGCTATACATCATTTCACTCCGCATCATCACACTCTTTCTTCTTTTTATCTGATGATTTTCAAAAAAATACAGTCCCACGAAAACTGTTTATGCCGCACTACAGGTATATGATATGGTGACCACTGCGACATCTGTACTCCACAGTAAAAACATACCACATTGTCAGAGTTTCCAGAATAAAACAATCCTGCTGCTGCCAGGTCAGCTGGCTGCTGTTGAATTTGAGGAGGCCAGTACTGGTAAGATTTCAATCTGTATCTATAAAAGTAATATTCGGGGTAAAGAGGTTCAGCATCGTTATTAGTAGCTTCCATAATTCAAGCTAAAGATTATATAACTGGTGAGTCTATGGATTGTATCACAAATGTCACTCTGACTTTATTCAGAGTTCTGGGTCGTTTCATACCACTTTTGAGTGAATTTGTTAGATCATATAGGAATCTTGTTTTTCAAAGCAAACGTTCTTTCAATTCTTTCAAAGTTGTTTCGTTTGATTATTATTTTTTTTACAATCAGTGAAAAAAATTGTCCTCTGTGTCCTCTGTCGTTGTGTATCAAACGTGATGTCTCTGATCAGAGGGTTTAACAATATCTACTTATAGGCAGTAAATTTTATTTTTAGAATAAGCCTA
The DNA here is from genome assembly GCA_032360845.1 of Crassadoma gigantea. Classification (NCBI taxonomy): domain Eukaryota; kingdom Metazoa; phylum Mollusca; class Bivalvia; order Pectinida; family Pectinidae; genus Crassadoma; species Crassadoma gigantea. Next base: position 14,919 of record JAULCA010480963.1, on the reverse strand, counting down.
AGTTCACCCCATGTTATGAGGTATGCCAAAAAAACTTATTTATAGGGACGTGGGATTTCCGTATGTGGTCAATTTAATCGTAACAACCCACGCAACACTAGGTTTACCTATACATGTGCATCGCGTCACGTACCCATGGGCATCCGATAAGCAAGTAAGATCCTATTTTCAATGAACAGGTAAAATAACTAGGTTTATCACATATGAACAACAGCTACGTACATGTTGTCACGAAGCATATTATAATGTAAGTATTTATTGTAGTTTATGTATAATGTTATTTCGTTCCGATATTTATTGAACGGAGATTTCGGACATTACACTGACCGCCGTACAGGTAAGAGTGCTCACACACATAGGGTCACCGCCGTACCGGCAAGACGTTTCATTTCAAAGGCTATTACTTTAATCAGACATAGAGTTACCAAGACCACCAAATAAAGGGGTAAGTATAATTTACTATCATCTATGTTCTTTATAAAAACCTATATGACTATATTTTCCCATTTTCATCGGGTTTTAGATCATTTACGAGGTGCCTGCATTGGACAGGTAGGCTAGGCTAGGTACGGGTGCGCGTCCCTCAAGCATAACTTGTTAACATGTACATTACGTGATTGCTGTTGGCCGCACCGATGTATAATACATGTGTTATAGAACATAATACCATCTACATTACATGAGCTGATCAATTTATCATAATTTTTTATGTTACGAGTTCTCCTTGTTATACTTATAATGAATGACGATTTGGTCAAAGTTGAGTTAGTCATAAGCTGTATAATTCATCATGATTTATTATGTTATGCAGTTGTCTTGGTATACTTATAATGAGTTACTATTTGGTCAACGTCGAGTCACTTATCTATGTATCTTTGTCCATTATTATGCAAGTGTATTTAGCTAGGAATGCACCACTGGGTCATTAGCGTGTGTTTTTTTTTTTTTTTTTAATTGTAGTTTGGTAACGATTATCATACAGTATGAAGGGTTGTGTATGGTATGTGAAAGTTCGAGATGGCGCGAATTTATGGTTTATAAATCATTATGTTACAACGTATGTTCTTTACAGATGTCTGGTTCCGACCTTGGGACATCGACCCAAACATAAATGGTCTGAGGTGGACTGATTGTGGGGAAGACAACCGACATGTCACGTTGGTTCCACATTGAAGGAGATTAGAAAGCACACGCCAGACCTTCTACATCATTGGTGCGACAGAGATAGCACGTAGGGGTCGGAGTGACTGACGGCTAGCTGCATACAGGCTGCGGCTCCAGCTGCTCGTGACATTTCATCATCAGATGATATGGAGTATCTGAGCACCCTTTGCTTGTTGAGACTGTGAACTGTGGAATGACCAGGTTCCTATATTGTGTTGACGTCACCAGTGAATGTGTCACATGTTTACGACTTGGATTAGACATTTTCCTGTGCTGACTAGACATTTCGTGCGTGGTCCAGGATTAGCAACGAACTTTTCTGTAAAAGATCATGGTAAATACCATCAAAGTGAGTGAGTGAGTTGTGTGCAATCTGTAGAGCATATATAGTGTATATTTTTTATGTAAATAAATTGAATATATTTGTAGGTGATAATCTCCCTTGTTTGTCCTGAGATGCATCGCCGCTCTCCTACACTACACATTCTGTTATCTGACAATTTAATAACACATATAAAAAATCACCACTCTGTAGTTTGTGTTTGCTAACACATTCTCAATAGCAATAGAAAAAAAAACTACGTGTGGCTACCAATCGATCTCTTATCAAAAACAGTAGATAGATAATCAAAACTTCGTCGCAGTAAAACAATATTTGTATTATACATTTTATTAGTAACATTGGGTAAAACTTAAACAAAAATATCTAAGTGACCGAGACAGGTACTCCTGTGACGTGTAATTATCTAACTGTATACTGTTGTTCTGATATTTGTGACAACAGTTCAATTTTCCGTAATCTGCCTCACGGCGTGGTGACTGTCAATATTTACAAAATAAATCGTACGCAGTGACGCCGCCGACGGTACTGTCCATGCAACATGTCACCAAAAAAGAGAATGTAACTGACCCCGAGCCTATAAACTCTCTGGGTTTCCCTTGTGCTGAAAATGGAAGGAACATCACAAATAATGACACCGGAAAACTTATCAAACTTATCAAAAAGACAAATTTGTGCTGCCTGGAAGACGTGGGAAATTTGAAAAAAGTTGATCGTGTTGGTAAGAATAGCACTAACGTTTGTTATCTGATATGAAATATAAATATAATTCAGAAAACTATAGGCCTATTTCTTTGACATGTATCTGCAGTTAATTACTTGAACACATCGTTGTCAGTTCCATCATGACCCATGCTGACAATAATAACATCTTGTATCAACATCAGCATGGTTTTGGACAGTTTAGGTCATGTGCAACACAATTAATTGAATTTATTGAAGATATGTCTAAATATTCGGAAAATCACAAACAGACCGATGTTCTCATTCTCTATTTTTCTAAGGCTTTTGACAAAGTCAGTCATAACTTGCTGCTTCACAAACTTCACCACTATGGCATCAGAGGAAATGTTCACACCTGGATAGGAAATTTCCCTTACAAATCGTACGCAATCAGTCATACTCGACGGCGAACAGTCCACCTACGTACCAGTTGATTCAGGGGTCGGTCCTTGGACCGAGCTTGTTTTTATACTATATTAATTACATGCCTCTTGGTCTCACCTCCTCAGTTAGACTGTTCGCTGACGACACTATCGTGTATACATGTGTGTCCTCAAGTGTAACACATAACACCTTACAAGATGACCTCAATAAATTGCAGATTGGAAAAACATGTGGAAAATGGAATTTCATCCCCCAGAATGTAGTGATCTCTCTATCACCAAAAATAAAACAAACCCACTCATTACATTTACTACATACATGGCAACTGCCTAGCACACACTGACAAAGCAAAATATGTAGGTGTCACAATCCAACAAGATCGAAAAATTGGAATTCCCACATTAACAACATCACAAACAAAGCAAATAAAACATTAGTTGGCGTAATTTGAAAAAGTCCAAAAAATATTAAAGAACAAGCATTCATATGCTGGTTCTGTGTTGGATCTTTACCAAAAAGGTTATTTAAATAAACTTTACATGGTACAGCGTAGAGCTGGAAGATTTGTCACAAACCGCTATCAAAACACCTCAAGCATTAGTGACATGATCCAACATATTAACTGGTCCAGCCTCGCTGATAGACGTAAGGACGCCCGTCTTACTATGTTGTACAAAATATCACACCATAATGTTGCAATGAATAAAGACCTCTACTTGACACCACAGTTGCGACAATCAACACACTCTCATCAACTCTCTTATCAGATTCCCCATTGTAAAGCTGACTGTCGTACATTCTCTTTCTTTCCTCGAACTATCGCAGAGTGGAAGAAATTGCCTCCTGACCTAGTTAATTTAGAATCTGTTGACACCTTTAAAATCAAACTTTACTGTCAAAATCATTTGTACAGATACTTCTTTGTCATGCACACACTCTTACAACCCTACATTGACATAATCTTCAATATGATGAAGTAGGTCAATTATTTGGTAGACGTAGATGTAGATGCTGGTCTTCATTTTTTTTATAATTGCGCTAGACGGCTGATTTAAATACATAACGTGCCTTCTTCGTTAATCTTTTTTTCTTTTAGCATTTGGCCGCGCTCAGTTTTACCGCCAGGTGCTAAACATATACAACAATTACAGCTACCACGTGACTGGTTTGTAGGACACTTCAACCTGATCGTCTGCTATGCAGACTACGATAGCTACACACTTGTATATGCACACAGGTAACAGCATACGCTTAACATGACACTAAATGTATACCCAGAATTCCGTCTCAAGTAAAGACATCATTATTTATAAAAAAATAACTTACTGTTATCAAACTTAATTAATAAAAATACTTCATACTTGTGTAAATAATTACATGTATGCAGATCATGGAAATCTGTAAAATGACCGTAGGACGATAAGGAGACAAGTGGTGAAACAAATCTTCAAAATTGCTGTCCGTTTGTTCTTTCCTTTCAACAATGATCGAATTGTTCGAAAACACAGATGTAATCTTACATTTTCAAAAGATTTTTAACATTAATGAATTCATACAACTTACTTTTCATGTTGTATGTGTTTATGCCAACTAGGTAATTTTAAAGATATTGGTGCTTACACTTGCTCAGCCTGACGACCATCATATACACTGGCTCGCAACAAAGAACAATGATTGCACGACATGTGCTCTCTTTATGTAGCTCTTTTGGTATTTGGCTACGCTCGGTATAACTGCCAGGTACTGTTTAATACAATAACCGCCTCGATCGTATACAGCTATCAAGAATACGTTTAAAGGGAAACTAAATATACATGGACTTGAACATGTTTCCGTCTAAAATATAGTAATATTTTTTTCTAAGAATATCTTAATGTTTCCAAACTTAATCAAAACAAATGCTGGAAACTTGTGTAAACAGCCTTAGGACGATAAGGTCAAACTAATGACTAATGGTCAAACGAATATTAAAAATTACTGTCAAATTGGCATTTCCATTCCCGCTCTTTCTAGAAGGTTCTTACAATGAACTAACGGTTAATCAAGATAATAAAGATATTAACACCTGAATAATAATCACATTTATCATTGAAAAACACTTGAATAAAAACCAAAGATCATCCCGAAAACCAGAAACAAACGGAACACTGGGCTAACAACATAGTTGATGACCGCTGACTGGAACAAACCTCTAACCGAAGGCAAGCTCTAACAAAGGCTAACAAGGGGTCAATGCGTCGTCAGAGCGTGCAAATCTAGAGCCGGGTTGCCACTCCCGAGAGTCAGAATGAAGCTGGAAGGAAGAGACCACCCCAAGCTCACCTATAAACAACGCCGAAACGGAGCAAGTTCTTATCAGTACCAAGGTTACTGGATGGCACGTCTCTGGACGGCCCGGCAGTAGGCTTACCTTGCCCTTACCCTTGTCAGAAGACTTGGTCTTCCGAGCCTAATAAGGACGTTTATGAACAAAAACGATCTGTCCGTAGGAGAACTCATTATGCCATCATCGCATAAGCCCTCTTCCGACGAACAACAATGGCATTTCAGACACAAGGATTAGGTGTCTACCTCACTATAGAAACGAGAACACCCGTCCCTAGTGCCGCGCCGCTGACCAGTATGGGCCATCGTAGTTCCGAAAAACAAAACATTAAACAATATCTAAAACACAAACTTTATTTAATTGCTGAAAGGCAATATACAGTTTACAAACACGTATACGTGAGAAGATTTGACAATCAACAGGCACGCAAATAATAGATAATAAACCAAAAAGGAAAACTCACAGTTAACAGTCGCGCTACACAGGATCAAAAATGGATATATCGATCCTGATTTTTGTCAACGCTTTATTTATGAATCGTTTCATCTGTAGTAGACAAAGACACATCTTAACTGCTATAGCAACACATTGTTTACAAGACAAAGACACGAAAGCAAATTGTTATAGTAAAAAACACTTGAATTACAATACGAACGTAAAAACATGAAATTGTGACCAAAACAGTTAATGCATATCATAGTTCTTAACATCATGTTTATTCTGTGCTTATCATTAGTTTTATCTTACATAAATGGAATGCATTAAAATGTAAACACAAATCGATGTAGGTCCCTCAAATAGGAATTGTATTAGTGTAACTATATTTCGAAGTGTATTCACGGTCATACAGCATGAGTCCGTTTTGGATACACGACAATCAGAAATATATTGTATCATTTTTGTCTATGTTAGAGATAAATAGCAGAACAAAAATAAATATGGTTGCCGTTTGATCAAGAGAACACATGTTAAATTTGAAAAAGTTACCATCTAACTTTGGGTTTTCAGCTGTCAAAGAGTTAAGAGTTTAAAGCATTCCTTGCTCTACATCATTCTGCTCTGCATCGTCATACTCTTTCTTCTTTTTTATCCGATGATATTAAAAGATACAGTCCGACGAAAATGTTTATTCCGGACCACAGGCCTATGATATGGTGACCACTGCGACATCTGTTTACTGCAGTAAAAGCATGTTACCTTGTCAGACTTTCCAGAATATAACCCTGTTACTGCCAAGTCTGCTGGGCGCTGTTGAATTTGTGGAGGCAAGTGCCAGAAACAGTTCAGTCTGTCTTCGTGAAATACAGGTTTCATGTGAAGAGGTTCATTCCATAGTTCAAACTAAAGATCATAAAACTGATGAGTCTTCACTCTCAATACTTTCAGAGTTACATTTATTTAAATTTTAAAAGTGGCAATACAATAAGCAAATAGACGATTTTCCTCTAACGCTCTACTTATGTAAAGATGATTACTCATAGCAATGTCCTAGCCATTTATAGCATACTGGGAAAACATCTTATCCGGTCTCACGAAAATCGGCTGTAAGCTGAGGGCTTTGTGCCAAAATAGATATTTTGAATATTCAAAAAACATTGTCAAAAATGCAACATCAATATGAAAGCATTACGTATAAGACTTAATAGTATGCACATTATCATGTAGAAATTATGCATACGTTCTATTACTTTGTTAAACAGACATTAAAGCGACTCTTTTAACCAGTCCCTGTTTCATGTAGATGGATACAGAACCTTCTGTAAAGATAGGTCTGGCCACGGAGGGGGCCTTATGTGCTTCTTAAATTCTAATTAACCATGTAGACGGAGACCTGATCTAGAATTTCAACTGGTGGAGTCTATAGTGCTGACAGAAATTGGCACTAGTAGGAGTGTATAACCCCCATCAAATTAAAAAAAATCCACTTATGAAGATCTGACTATCGGACTAGATAGGATCAGTACTCTGTATGACCATTTTATTATTATAGGAGACATGAAGATATATATGCCTACTAATGCAATTTTTTGATATAAAAAAAACTTTTAAAATATCCTACATGTTTTATGAAACATTGGTTTCAATAAATGTGCCGCTTTTAAATCATGGTAAAACATTTCAAAATTCAGCAATAAAATAAACCCTGCGTTCTTTTTTCTTTCAGTATATATAATTTGACTGAATGACATTGGCATGATCTATGTGCTTAAATATCGGTATATCATGTGGAGAATAGCAAATTCACGATGAATTATATTGGTAATTATTATAATTAATTAAATAATTAAAAACGGTAGTTGGATAACCAACACATAATAATTGAATAACACATTTTATCAGTAGAATTGTGTAAAACTTTCACACAATAAACGATGACAGCTGTTATTGTGACGTGTACCTATTTATGGAAACGAAACTAATTCTAGGGAAATCACCTTATCAAGGGATCCTGCGCAGGTTCGTTATTTGTTGCGAGCCAGTGTATGTGATAGACTCAAGGCAGTGTACGTAGTGTTAAACTGCATATGTTTGTCTCAATTGAAATACAATGATTCCAAAAAACGAGTTTAAATATCATTCGGATCAGGACATTAAATATAATCCTATGAACAGCTATCATAGAAAAATATACCTTCATTGCAACAAGCGAAGATACAAACTTTGTACTGTTGGTCTGATTTTTGTAACAACAGTTCAATTTTCCGTAATCTGCATCATACTTGCATGGCCTGATGACTGTCAGTGTTTACAAAATAAAACGGACGCAGTGACGCCGCCGACGGTACTGCCCATGCAACATGTCACCGAGAAGGAGAATGTGACTGACCCCGAGCCAAAAACTCTCTGTGTTTCAATTGTGCTTAAAATAAAAGGAACATCACAAATAATGACACTCGAAATATTATCAAACTGGACAAAAAGGCAAATATGTGCTGCATGGAAGACGAAGGGAGTTTGAAAAAGTTGTTCCTGTTGGTAAGAATAGCACTAACGTTTGTTATCTTATGCAGGCTTCATGTTTTTATATATAACCGCCAGGTACCATTCGGAACACCTCGTCCCGAATACAGTTTCTTAAGATGTCTGTATTGGCCGAGATGTTCCGATTTCGCCAGGTACTACACATATCACCAAATGTTGCACTGTGTATACATACAACAAATACAGCTATCACGTGACTGGAAGGTAGGAAACTTCAACCTGGTCGTCTGCTATGCAGACAACGGTAGCTACACACTTGTATTTGCACACAGGTAACATACTACGTTCAACGTGACACTAAATATACCCAGACGTTAACACGTTTCCGTCTCAAGTATTGTCATCATTATTTATAAAAAATAACTTACTGTTATCAAACTTAATTAAAAAACAAATACTGCATATTTGTGTAAATAACTACATGTATGTAGATCATAGAATCTATAAAATTACTTTAAGACGATAAGGAGACTAATGGTTAAACAAATCTTAAAAATATACTGTCCGTTCGTTAATTCAATTCCTGATCTTTCTAGAAGGCTCTTACGGTGGACTACCTGTTAAACAAGATAATACAGGTATTTATATCTGAATAATAACCATATTAAGTATTAAAAACACAATACCGCTTGAATTGACGCTGCGTTTAAAAACATGTGCTTGACAACTGAGGATATTTACAGCGTTTTAAACTCTACTTTAACACTACAGTCAGTGACTATTATAAATCAATTCAATAAAATATCACATTTTTTACAATTTATGTAGGAGCTGGTTTCTCTGGCATGTACTTGATAATATTATGAAAACAAAAATGGATCTATTGATCTTGATTTTAATCAGACGAATTGTTTGTTAACCTTAACGTTTTATTTATGAAATCGTTTCATCTATAGCAGCCAAAAAGAAAAAATTAACTGCTATATCAACACATTGATTATAAGACAAAAAAAACACGAAAGCAAATTGTTAAAATAAAAACTCATAATACTCGAATTACAATATGAATGTATACAAAAAACAAGGTGATCAAAATAGTTAATGCATAACACAGTTCTTAACATATGATTTATGCTGTGTTCAACATTCAACATTTATTTGAATCGTACTTACATGCATTGCATTAAAACAAAAATGGTTCTAGGTCCCTCAAACAGGAATTGTAGTTATCGTAAACATATTCCGAAGTGTAGTTACGGTCATACAGCGTGAGTCCTTTTTGGAAAGATGATAATCAAAAATTGATTATATCATTATTGTCCATCTTAGAGATAAAAAGCAGAACAGAAATAAACATGTTTGCCGTTTGTTCTAGAAGATTACATTTCTAACTTTGCGTTTTCAACTGTTGCTGTCAAAAAGATAAGAGTCTACAGCATTCCTTCCTACATATCATTTCACTCCACATTGTCGCACTCTTAATATCCGATGCTTCTCAAAAACACACAGTCCGATGAAACCTGTTGATGCCGCACCACAGGTATATGATTTGATGACCACTGCGACATCTCTACACCGCAGTAAAAGCAGAGAACTTTGTCAGATTTTCCAGAATAAAACAACCCTGCTGCTGCCAAGTCGTCTGGTTGTTGTCGAATTTGACCGGGCCAGTACAGGAAAGATTCCTTTCTTCTTTCATAAAAAAACATATTCGGGGTATAGAGGTTTATCACTTGAAAAAGTCCACTCCATAATCAAGAAAAAAATATATATATGATGAGATTGTGGAGTGTATCAAAAATGTCGCTATGATCGGACTGCATTCAGAGTTCCAGGTCGTTTCATGCCATTTTAGTTGAGAATCTTGTTTTTCAAAGCAAACGTTCTTCGAATCCTTTCATAGTTGTTTCGTTCCATTATTTATAAAACAAATCATAAAAGCGCCGATACCATCAGTGAATACATTTCCTTCTTCGTTGTGCATCACAAGTGATGTCTCTGATCAGAGTGTCTTACACATTATACGATTTCCCTCTAACAATCTACTTAAATAGGTACCAGTACTCATAGAAATGTCCGTCATGTAGCTATTTATAGCATAATTCCATTTTCTAAAATTAGGAATATTTCATAAAACACATTTACTAAAATAGGAACATTTCATAAAACAAATCATTGTCAAAAAAAACAACATAAGCATTAAAGCGTTACGTACATTACTAAGGAGTATGCACATCATCATGTAGTTATTATGCATACGTTCCATAGCTTTATTGAAACAGGCATTATATAATTTAACAGAATGAGCATAAGGCCAAATATCACATTGACAAGAAATATTTGCTTATATATGGGCATATCAACTGGGGAACAACCAATGCACGGTTGATGTTTTTGGAGAACTACCAGAGCATTGACCTATTATCATGCAGTAAATAGCAAGAGTTGAGATTTAGAAATCAAAAATGATCCTATTCGATTCGTTTTATTTTATATTATTGAGCGACTTATTAACAGCTTTCGTGACCTATAAATTGATATTTTGTGTATATGGTTATAACATATTCCGATTATATTTTATAAGCATTGATCATTGTTTATGTCGTTTTGAAATATGATATTAAATTAATTTAAATGAAATATGCGTTGACGTTGTCATATATCCAGATCTCTAAAAGACATGCAAAATTGCAAAGTGAGTTTATTTAAGGTCCATGAGTAGCGCTAGTGTCAATACTATAATAGCACAATAGCACAAATTCCACGGTGTACGATCAAATTGATTCCTATCCAAATTTACTAGAGATTCAACTGTGTTTTTCCTTACATAGAAGTTCAGTTTGGTAGATCGACTACATAGCGATTCGAGGTCAAGGTCTGAAAAAGACTAGGTGCGTTAAGGGTCATTTCGGGCCTCATCGAGGATTTTAAATTAGTTGTTATATTCGTAATCTGGAATAAACGAAGAATTGAAATATGCAATTCATACGACAACTAGTTTAAGAGATATGGCATCACAAAATGAGACATAAACCCACATTATTTTCATTATAAAATGCGTTAATATCGTCTGGTGTGCGCTATTTTGTTGAAAATTGACCATTTTGAAGGAAATTAACTTAACACATTTTAATTTTTGAAAGCCTCCGCCACCATCAAACAAAATAAAATTTGACATGCTTAAATATTTTCAAACCAGTGTTCATTCGTAGAAAGGAATTTTTGTTTGTCAAGTGTGCAGGTTTTAATTTCTGCATGCTAACTGTCAAAAACACCATTTTTTGTCTTTTTCTGTATAGCAACGCAATTTTGTTTCTATGGTAGGGCATCAACGTATGCGCATTGGAAAAATGTGCACAAAGAAAGATAGCTCCAATTTACCTATATGATGTTTAAAACAGAAATTTGCAAATAAATTAAATTTGAAATTTTAACTTTTTGTGAAGCCAAAAATGTCCCATAACGCCCAAAGTACTTTATGAGTTTTATGAGCATGCTTCGTGGTACTTAAATAAGATAAGGGCTTAGTGACAAAAACAAATAGCGAAATTGATATACAAATTTATTGGTAAAATTCGACAAGTGTGATATTGAAGATGCGTATCGGTGAATGATATGTGTATAGTGTGGTGTAATAAAGATATACATATATTTCATAAAGAAAGAAGATAGGAGATGACGCCCGAATACAAAACTAGTCCATTGTAGCTTTTACTCTCCACAGGACTATTAAGATTGAGATCAAAGGGACAACATATTTCTGTTAGCTTGTGGGCCAATCTTGTGTAGACTGTGACGTCAATATGTTTTAAATTACTATTTATAATTGCTTTTGTAATGTGATCACCTGTTATTGTGACGTCATAATATTGTCCTTTTGAAATAAATATGAAAAAGCCTTGGCAGGGTGAAAGATATAATTACTTGTTTAAATGACAGTAAACTATTTAAAGTTATATCAAAATATACATTTTTTCATAATATGTTAGTTTATAAATGGCTATTGGACAACCGATATTGTAACTATGGCCGAGTGTGACAGTGCAAGTGTGGTGTAGGATGACACAAAGACTGGATTACAAATTTATAAAAATTTTATTAACAAAATATACACTATAAATATAATTTATTTTTGTAAGTCATATTTAGCATTGCCACATTATCTCATTCTCATACAATGCAAGTATATACACTAATACTGAAATAACGCACGTAAACTATTCACTTCTACAGGCAAAGTCAATGTATAAGTAGCTGCATGTATATGAAAATAATTGCCTGGATACAGTGATCACAGCAAGGATCATAAACTGCAGTCTGTAGTCCCCGGTCTTCTTTATCCTCAGGGCGACCTTGACTATAACTCCTGCGGTTATAGTCTCATCACAATTCGTATCAGGTGTTTCATGTAATGAACAGTATATCAAATAACATAAAGTATCCCCTAAGAGCACGGTCCGTCTGTATTAAGGATTCACTACCTTAATACTAGCACATAACACTTGATACACACAGAGCCTGAAGATAAAGTCAACACAGGACAGGCGTCATTAAGAAATAGCTACCACCTCAGCTGGTGTTTTTTGCATCCCTAACCGGATTAATAGTGTTTAACTTTCATCATTGATTTGTTGTTGGAGCCACAATATACGTACAATATATTTATTACCTATAGCTATACTTACTTACATTAAAAGTTAACATATACATAAATGATTTCTCATTTCCCATTTGTTTATATAATGGGAAAAACTGTAAAAAATGTTAAAATGTGTTTTATACCAATTTACTAAGTAGAGTCTGTTTGTATGAAAATATAAAAGAACGGCACACGCCGCCTTCATGTTAAGGGTAATCTACGTCTGCAGTCAACTAAACCGTGACGCGTACTCCTGAATTTCATGCTTATTACGCATATGACCCAATAGATTATAAAATGGTAAATTAAATTGGGAATTATTTATACTCTGTGGGTACTTGTACTACTAGGTGAACCTCTTTATGTTAACAGACTTATGAATTGCCTTAATCTTATGAAACTAAAACAGTACACACGTCAACAATGTGCTACCGATAAACAGGTATGATCATATCTACAATGAACAGGTCAAATGACTAAATATATCACATATGAAAAGCTACGTACATGTTGTTAACTGACAATGTTATAACAAATTTTATAAAATCACCACAATCTGTAGTTTGTGCTTTCTTCACATTCACAATAGCGATCGAACAAAGATACGGGTTGCTACTTGTACCTGTCGATCCCTAATAATTAAAAACTGTAGTTGGATAACCAACACTTCTCCGTAAAATGATACTTAAATTATACATATTATCAGTCAAATTGGGTAAATCTTTTCAAAAATATATGAGTGACCGTGACAGGCACCCAACTCCATTGTGGGGTGTAACTACTTATTCATAATGAAATTAATGGAAAATCACCTAATCAAGGGACCAATTCAAGACGACCGCGTCTAGTAGTTGGCTAGTAAAGAGCAAGTGAATGTCGTCAGGCAGTGTACTTGGTGTTAAACTGCATTTGTTTGTCTCAATTGAAGAACAATGATTCCAGGACACGTGTTTAAATATCATTCGGATCGGGACATTAAATATGATCCTATGAACAGCGAACAGCTCTCATAGAAAAATTAACCTTCATTGCAGCCATCGAAGATACAAACTTTGTACTGTTGTTCTGATTTTTGTAACAACATTTCAATTTTCTGTAATCTGCATCATACTTGCACGGCCTGATGAATGTAAATGTTTACAAAATAAAACGGACGCAGTGACGCCGCCGACGGTACTGCCCGTGCAACATGTCACCAAGAAGGAGAATGTGACTGACCCCGAGCCTATAAACTCTCTGTGTTTCCCTTGTGCTGAAGTTGGAAGGAACATCACAAATAATGACACTGAAAACAGTATTAAACTTGACAAAAAGACAAATATGTGCTGCATGGAAGACGTAGGGAATTTGAAAAAGTTGTTCCTGTTGGTAATGTTTGATATCTTATGCAGGTCTTCATGTTTTTATAATTGTGCTAGACGGTTGATTTAAATACTTTTAGCGTAAGGCCGCGCCAGGTACTACACATATCACCAATTGTTGCACTGTGTACACATACAATAAATACAACTATCACGTGATTGGAATGTAGGAAACTTCAACCTGGTCGTCTGCTATTCAGACTACGGTAGCTACATACTTGTATTTTCACACAGGTAACAGAATACGTTTATCGGGACACTTCATATACCTAAACTTTAACACGTTTCCGTCGCAAGTATAGTCATCATTATTTATAAAAAATAACTTACTGTTATCAAACTTAATTTTAAAAAATACTGTATATTGTCAATATCTATAAAATTACCGTAGGACGATAAGGAGATTAGTGGTTAAACAAATCTTAAAAAAAACTGTCCGTTTGTGAAATCCTTTTAACAACGATCCATATCATAAGCATACATTTACGATACTACAGGGACACAACCGAGGTCATTCAGATAAACAGACCCAACAAGGTGATACAAATTAGGGTTAACAACAATATTTTTATCATCTATTGCACTAACAATTCGGCATATATGTTACCCTATTGATGTAAATTTCCATTTATTGACGATAACAGAATGTCTAAATATGGACATAATAGATTATTATAATAAAATCAATATTGCTGTTTCAGGTAATCATGAGTCACACACTATAAATATCATCATAACATGCATAGCGCTGCGTTCAGACCAATCACCGTCTCATATCGAAAGTTGCATTCTATCTTTCAACATCGATGTAAGCAAGGAACAAATTTATGTCTGAAGCGGCCAGTTAATTACGACCAAATGACAAATCATACGAGCAACCGTGTACCGCTTATTTAGTTGCCTAAATTTAATTGAAAACTAAAATCAATTAAATACATACTGTATTGAGAAACGGCACAAAGCAAAGCGTATGACCCACATGTTTAGGTATCTAACGTTTTTATTGAGCCCGGTATGTTTATATATGAAAATTTTAATGTCGGTCTTAGTAGCTAATTAG
>JAULCA010480852.1:7244-19924 GCA_032360845.1 Crassadoma gigantea | reverse complement strand
TGTTAGTACGACTTAAACTGATAATTCCAATATATCATTTATAGTCCTTGTTTTTACTTAAGTTGACAATTATCATTATAAATAGTGCACATTCTTTTAAACTCAAGCTGACAATTCGGATAACATTTGATTTAGCTAGTCTTCGCTTTGACTTAAGCTGACATAATTCCGATAATATTTGACTTAAGTCTTCACTAACTTTTTAAAAGCTAACAATATTCTGATATCATTCATTCTTTGTTATGACTATAGGTAACAATTCTGATACCTTTCAGTATGAGTAGCTCAGATATCTACACAATGTAAATGAATTTGTATAGACCTATTTTAGATTTAAAGATTCTTAGTTATCATAGTCACGGTGTTGATTATAAAGGCAATGTAGGTGGTATTAATTGAAATATCCGAGACCAGGACAGAACACAAATGATAAAGTTAGGTTAAAAGTATGAATACTCAATGAAATCAAACAGATGGATATTTATTGGTACATTTATATGTTTCACTCATGCACCCCTGAAGACACAATTGAACTGTTCCAATTTGAATGTTAGAATAGTTCACTTTGAAGTTTCAGGGGTGGATGAGTTAATGAAGGTGACAGCCCCAGTTATACACTCAACATTTACTCCCAACCACATTCATTCATCACCATCAGATCTTCGTTGCAAATGAACATCCTTAACACATTATCATTCATATACTATAATACAATAAAAATACCGAAACTTGAGGCAACTGATGCATATACATCTCATGCAGACATAGAATATTGTAAGATGCAAAAATGATTTATTTCCATCTCATACAGGTTCGCATATAAAATGTATTAGTATGTATGATTCCCCTGCTGGGTATATGTACAAATTAGCATACATTATCAAATACATCTGCACACCTTCAACTAAACCACTGTGGTTGACCATGTGGTGTTGAGCGTTTATTTATAAGGTTGTTTATATTCAATGTTCTGATAGGCATCAAGGCTTAAATCCCCCCGGGTCAAATATCTGACATCATGTTGAATCTTTAAACATTGTTCATCATTGTTTATTCATACATATATGTATATCTTTGGGGAAACCTTTCAAATTGGTAGAATCAATGAATGCATGGAATTTCAAATTCAGGTTTTTTTTTTCTGACCTGGAATTTGAATTCCTTGCAGATTCCCTATGTAAATTAAATATACCACGGAAAATAACATGTTTTTCGCCTGGAGAATATATAAACAGGATGTATAACATCATAATTAAACACAAGTTACAATTTTAAAATGTTCAATTTCTATATTTATCGTCATATTTAAAGCAATCTACATACATGAATTTGAAATCAAGGGGCGATCAGAGATATTATTGGAAAATTTTAAAACAAGAAGAGGTATTAAACTATATGCCCTGATGTTGTTCTGTACCTGACTAGGTGATTTGCAGCTACATACATTTCAGCATATTAGCGACTAGCAGGCTATTTCTAGCATCAGTGTAGCAGTTTAAAGAACAGTCCAGTATACATAACAAACTCTAGCTGAGTTTTCTTTCCAAGATAATTAAATAAAATCTTGGCTCTAAATAGTGCATACTCCTTTTAATGTTTTTTTCCAAACTTTTATCTTTTAAAAAGAAAGTATTAATATGCTATGATTCAATTACCTTCTTATGAATACCCAGGTGTCTATTAGAATTTGTCTTCAAGATACCTAAAACCATATTTGAACCAGAAAATGTCTGTACTATAAGTCATATATATGCCCACGCTGCCATGTGAAATTAGACAGGACAGGAGAGGAGGGACATGGCAACACTTTATGCCAGCCCCCCCCCCCCCCACCCCATTTTATGGCGGGGGCATAAAAACCCCTTGTAGTCCCCACAGAAGAAACAATAGATAGAAGAATCTCAATTGGCATATATAAAGTTCCATAAAAATATGAATTCCATATATATTAGATAAGACATGTTGCAGCTCAATCCAGAAAATATACATGCACAGCATTAAAATGAAAAATAAATACCCTGACATCGGAAGTAACTCTTAACCAGAATCAATCTTTTTGTTTTTTTTGTTTTTGCTTCATCTTTTATATAAAAACAAAAAATGCTGAACATTTGCTTGCATTTGTAACTGCTGCAGTGCAACCTTATTTACCTTATAACAAAATAATCCACATATACTTACCTGGCTATTTGAAGCATTTTTCTTCTATGCTGATTTATCCCATCTTTAAAGGGTAAACTTCAAATGGGGCAATATTTCATGTTAACAGAATATATATATCCTATAGATATGCAGATATTCACTTGATTCCAACCTTGAAACTGAGGACAGTACATATTTAAACTAATCATTTCATCATGTTTATAACATACCTGAGCCAATAGGGCTGTCATATATTTATGCTTTGACAGGATTGGATGATCAATATTTTACTGAAAAATTCTTAAGGAACTCTAGGATATGACCAGCTTCTGAGAAGGATGTGGTCAGGAATTCAATATAGCTTATAATGTTGTGACATAAGTCTGCTAGGGTGTGTCAAGGCATGATCAGATCAGATATGTTGTCTCTACATGTATAGCTATTACCTGCATTATCTCCTGATCTTATCACACAGAAAGACACATAAAATAAGCACATCCGTCTTCTTTAGCTGGAAGATAGTATCTGTTAAGTACTCTCTGAGAGTATTTAACAGACTCAATTAGACCTTTAGAATAGGACATTGAATTTTAATTAAAAGCATTAGCATGTACAGACCCAACTCCTCTTTCCACAAAAATTTAGGCTGTGGAATTGTGGAGATGGCTACCATCCTAAAACATGGGGAAATTGTTTCTGTGTTTCAAGGATGTACAATTTTATGAAGTCATTCTTTTAAAGCAGCCGTAAATGTGTTCTGTTCAAAGCAGAATTTAAACAAATCGTCAAAATTTATTTCAGGATACACTCATGATCAACATGTGGTTTTCGTTTTTGTACAAAAGGAATTCTAGGGCAAAAATTTAATTCTCCACAAATGAAATTTTCAACATTTATAAAAGATCAGTTCTATTGAAATACATGTTTATACTGGAATTCAATATGGTTATAAGGTTAATGCAATTTGGCGGAAAATGTACTTGCACTCTATAAGTGCAGCCTTAGCAACATCTGTTTACGTGAAGTGTGCAAGTAAATTTCCCCCCTTTCATAAAAACCTGCATTGATAACATTGGAAAAATCAAGATTCAATCCTTCATTTCCAAATCTTTATTAAGGGGAAGAAAAACCAAAAACATCAATAAAAATTAGCAAAAACTACTTTCATGTATGTGTAGTTATATGATATATAACATCACAATGTCATTTCTGGGATCACGAAAAAGCAACCTTGTTTAGAAAAACATTGAAGAAACAACAAATTTGTTTTCAATGGTTATAACCTTAGGGTGGCTCAATATCTAGAGAGAGTTTTCAACAGGTAGCCTGAAGTTAATGTATGTGATATTGAGTGATGATGATTCAGCAGCAGGGAATTATAGGCTGGTGTTAACTGTGACCCAGCTGGTGGTGATTGTGAACCAGTGTGACAGAGTGGTGTTTATTACATCATACTTTTTGTTTTACGAATCATTCACAGCTATCAAACATGAAAGAACCTCTGTTTAAAAATTTTGGTTAAATAATCAATCTATTAATCATGTGTCAAATTCCCACCCTCTGTATTCTTCAGGGTTTTCTTGCCAACTCTTCCTATTTAGGAGGGAGACTCCCGATTTTGAACCCTTTTGCAAAACTATTCCTATATTCTAAGATCTAGACCTAATGATTTCACACGAAGGAACAACCCAAAATATATTATTTTAAAGAGCTATTTTGTCTCTAGCAGGTATTCACACATTTTATTGATGTTGTAATTTTGAGCATGCAGAATCTCCCCATGGAAATTTCAAAAAGTTGGTGAGTATAATAATGCCATAACCCTTTCACCCCTATGTAACTTTAGTAGACTCTACCATCTGGGCGAGTCCATTATGGTCGACAGTGATGAAAGGGTTAATAGGGGGGGTTGGCAACTCGGCAAGTATGATATGTCACGTGCACTATTGTGAAGATGGTGTGGTCTACTTGGTAAAATTAATAAATTTTAATTATAAGAATTAAAAAAGGACAAAAATAATAAAATCTTGCTACTTTTTTAGTATAATCACAATAAGTTTTGTTATTTTAATGGGAGACAACTCACCCAACAATGACTTTCTGAAAAAAATAGGAATTTGGAAAAAAATTGTCCTATGAAATTCATAAGACAAAATTTTTTTCCAAATTCCTATCAAAATGAATGAAAATATCAACAACTGTTATTTGGCTCACATACATGTGCTACTATAGCTGTTAACTAATCGCAGAGCTTGTTACACAGCACAAAATCAAATTAGGAAACTATAAAAGTACAATACTAGGAAAACACGTCTCTTTAGATTTGAAAGTGGATTGATTTGAAACTTAACAATTACCTAATTGTAGTCAATGTTGAAATTTTGTTGCTCAGAAATTTATTGAACTGTCTCACTAAAAAGTTGTACAATCACATGACCCTTGTTGATTTTTAAGCCTTCATCCTTGTTTTGACTGCATGTCATGACTTAGCAGATATTTTATTCCCAGAGGTTAGCAAGACAATTGTGCATTGATTATTATGGACTACAAACAAATGAAAATGATGCAAAAATGTTCTGACAGAAAAAAAACTATTCTGTTGGTATTCTTTGACTCTCAGTCTCGATATCAACCCTTGGGCATTTCCTATCATGCTCAATTCACCAAACCCTTCCTTCAATGCCCTCAAATAGAGATCACAGTGTTAACATTATACACCATATATATGTACTTATTTCATATTCAAATACATGATATTCTTATTCTGTCTGTTATCTTTACGATAAGAAATGATTTGTACAATACATTTTTACTTTTCATTAAACGATGCTAACGGATGCAGTCACTGGTTATAGATTTTCAAAAAATAAAAACCTTTCTAGGCAATCTGCCAAAATCACTGACCCTTATGAAGCATTTTATTTTTAATATACTGTTTTATGTTTGATTTTATTGATACACGCATGTTCACACGAGACAATGTCTTTTATTTCTATACTGGATGAGGAGTCTATGAGAGTGTAGTAGTGAATGGATTGACATGATAAAAAGGAAAGTTCTCTGCAGACAGCCGAACGACTAAACACCGTCAGAATCCAGACATGTCCTTCCAGGGAGTCAAATACAGTGACAAGTCGAACATAATCAAGATAATTGATTCGTATGTATAAAAATATTACATAAATGTATAATAACACGTAAACATGTGCAAAATCAGCAACTTACCGTCTCATAAACAGTCTAGGTAGTTAACTTGCTCGAATGAGTAAACCGGAAGAAGCTTATGGAAATATATATTACAAAATAACAAGAAAAAACGAAACGAAATTATTGGTTTAAGGATACCAACACCGCAAGTCTAATGGTTATCAGCGGAGGTTGGACTTGACGATGTTATAACTGTTCCCTTCTTTAAAGATGCAGCTTAATGAAATGATAATATGAATGCAGTTTCTGTTGTTGATATATTGCCAAAGCTGAGAGCATAATTTGTTTATTTGCTAAAACACAAAACAGATTGAATGGCGAAATCACAGAAATGACGGAACAGGAACACACAAGTTTTGTAATAAAATAAATACTACAATATCTATACTTTTTGGTTTAACATCTGTGTGGATGTTATTATTGGAACAACATCGGTTTGTACATTACACATGTACAGCCAGCATAGACCATAGACGTAACGCTACATTCTTAAATTAGGCCAATTTTTTATTATTATTAAAGTTCTTCTGGTCGATTGCATTTGCTGAATTTATTGTTTATATATACCACTTTAAAGATAAATGCCGAGATTTTCATAATCAAAAAAACGGGCAAACATGTCCGTATTTGATTTTTTTTTTGCTGTCGGGAGATTGGATGGCCAAATATACATGTAGCCCGCCATGGCGATGTTGGACATGAAGTCTGGCCCGGGTAAATTCGGCCCACGTTAGAATCAGCATAGCTTTGACGTCATAAAAGATTAAACGTAAGATGTCCCTGTCAGTTTCACAAATCATGTGTCAGGTTGTTTATACGTATATGTTACACGTATGGCATAAATGATAGTTTTTTTTGCAAACAGAAAGTTTGTAAAACCAGAGAGATTTTTTGGGCGAATGTCCTTGCCCAGTCAGCTGAACTGCTAAGATCCTCAAAGTTGTAAATATTCTCTCAAAAACAATTGAACTGAAAATCTCGAGTAACCATACTTATCATGGGGTCAAACTTGCTTGGCCCCCCTAGCTATCTTGTACACACATTACAGTCAATCATGCGTACTTTGTGATGTTTTATTTTACCCGAACAAAGACATTTTTATAGCTCACTGTAAACATTTTCCATCGCTTTCTTGGAGAAGACATCAACTCTTCTTGGTTTTATGGGGTTTCACGACTTATTAACAGCTGAAGTTATTTAGGGGCGTGCCCGCGCTTGTGCGGTTACGTATACACTACATTTGTCTGGTAGTGTTTGGAGGCGGTATGATGGCGATTTTGTCTCCTTGCGTTAGGGAAGATCTATGATGCCAAATTTACAGTGCCACCTCACTGAAATGCCATGTAGACGGTACCTGCATGTACCATAGTATTATGTGCCACCAGGTCACATATACTAAACTGACAAGGGTTTAAATGTGAAAGTCAAGCAGGAAACTTTATTTTGTCAGGGGACAGAGCAAATAGCTTCTTCGTCTTGGCGAACCAATAAAGACAATATTGATAATTCCCATACGTTGTACGTTTGTTTCCTATCATAAACAAATACCGTGTCGATATTAGATAGTATACATGTCGTATGTTTAGCGCTACCTACTAAAAGTTTACCGTATCGTCCCGGGAACAGTACAGTGTCCGACCTACTGAAATACGACCATTTTTCGATGTTTCATGAAAACTACTGTACGTTATACTGCATGATATATGACATAAAACATA
This sequence comes from Crassadoma gigantea, assembly GCA_032360845.1. Classification (NCBI taxonomy): domain Eukaryota; kingdom Metazoa; phylum Mollusca; class Bivalvia; order Pectinida; family Pectinidae; genus Crassadoma; species Crassadoma gigantea. The sequence goes on along the minus strand of JAULCA010480852.1, from coordinate 12,857 downwards.
AATCAAATAATTGTCGATTTAGACTGCTCCCAGCGTGATATTATAAACGGTTTTGACAAAATCGTATATTTTCTCGAATGGGGTTATTTCACTGGGGAAGAGTAAGCAACGTTAACATTGTTTTATGTGAGTGTACTGTTAGATGTGGCTAGTACCTGTGGTCAATCTCCACACACTGGCCAGGTTTCGCGCAGCCAAAGGGAGGTAAATCTACCGAAAAGTTACGTTTATACTACCGTATGATTTTACTTTACTTTAAATTTAAAATCAAACTTTCAGTTCAAATGCTTTTCTCTAAAAACCTAGTATGTATAAATTTAAATCGTTCAGCTCGTGAAAACAGACAACAAGAAGGAATTTTCAAATTTGGCGAGGTTTATTGTAAGGCATGTACTGTATCTGTACATTTACACGCAATGTATAAACACCTTAATCATAAACTAAAAGGTCAAGAAAAATAAAAAAAAAAGCAAGAATTAAGTTATTTCTAATCTAATAAAGTATAATGGAAACTATTGAAATGTTCTCGCACTAATTAAAAAAATCAAAAATAGTTCAAAATACACAATGGAGATGCTCATTGGTATTGCATAAACGTGATGGGAATATGTGACCACGAATAGATATAAAAAATGATGTGATTAAAAGGTTTTACTTTCAACAATATGATCTTGTATAACCATTCCACATGGTGCATGAAAGTAACGCACTTACAGGTAACTGTAACTGTGAAAAAAATGAAAAGGTAAAGTACGCTAAATATGACGAACACTTCATCATACAGTTGTTTGGTCCTTCTAGAACTCATTGATGTAGGAGCCCAACAGTTGGAAATTCAAATTGCCTAACCACAGTTGAAACAGATAGGCAGGTGCGTAGAACCATTTAATGTATGTATTTTAAAAATTAGAAGTTACCAGTTTATGATCATGACTTCTTTCTTTCTAACTGAATAATTTGAAGCTAATTAAATGTAATGGGGAAATACAATTAATCAATATTGATGCATAGTAGTATCTACAATGTCAGCTAAATTAATATCAAATGTAATATCACCACAAAATAAACGAAAATAAAAAAAAAATTAATACAAAAATACGTATCGGTTTTGGTTTGGTTTGATTTGGTTTAGTATAGTAAAAACGTCCTATTAACAGCTATGGTCATTTTAGGACGCCTCCCCCTTATGCAAAAATGCATGCGTGTAGTGTATGCGTGTGTGTTTTGGGTGGCTGCGATATGTTCTTGTATTGTCTCCTTGTGATACCAACAGGTACATTTAAGAAAAATAAATATTTTACAACAAATACTGCCACAAAGGGAAATTAAAAACATTGGCACTCAAGAGGTGTACCCGATCCACTCTGCCAATCGCTCCTACATTTAACCGGTGTTGTTACCCAAGAACTATATAATACCATAACAAGGGAAATGTCTTTGTGCCATAAAGCTCATTTTCTGTTGCTTTATATAAAAGGAAGACGGCAAAATAAAATCTGAATTTTAACTCTTCTCCGCGAAATAATTGCTGCAGAGATAATGTCGGGACATACCAAATATCATTAAAAGGTAGTTGCCTAACGTTAAGCATTCATGATATTGGCAACAGCTGGTTCATCAGTTGTCAGTTAACGGTCAGCAGGAAATGAAAACTCCGATTTTTAAGGATTTTGGTATGTCCCGGCTTGGAGACAGATCACACAGCCTACCCTACTGTGGCGATCGTTCAACACTGAGGCCAAAATATCAGATTTTGTGAGACACCTTGAAACCCAAAAATGCTAAGATTTAAAGAGAAAATATAAGGATTCCAAAAGTTTGCAGCGGGGCTGCCAGATAAAGTTTGAATTTTGACTTCATCATTCTGCCATTAGAATAAGACAAAGAAGGACCCCTCTTCCCGACCGATTCAGCAGCAACCCCACATCAATCACCCTTTATGACATGCAATGAGATACTACAGCAGGTCTATTCTTTTGCCGAACCTGCCGGTTCCTACAACATCAGCATCAGCGAGTAAAGAGTTTCAATTGTACAGTCGTTCAAATTTATCCGATCTTGCTATTTTCTTTAGTATGTAGTTTCCAAAGACGATCTTTACTGTTCAACGAGCTTCAGACGTCGCACAGCATCATTTTTCAATTTAACCTTGTCGGTTTTGCCTGTGTGCGAAAACGGAAATTCATCAAACCTGAGGAAATATTTGGGCATATATCCCATGCCATCCAACGAGTCTTTGTCAACAAAGTGATTTTCACAGTAACTTTGCACGTCTTCAGGAGTCAGGTCAGATGCCATATAGCAGACACACACTTCTTCATACATCCGGGTATCTGGTACAGCAATAGTTGCGACTTGACTTAAACCATCCATTTTCTTGAGAACATTATCCACAGCGCCTGGAAGTATCTTCCGTCCCCCACGGGAAATATTTTCCGTCGTTCTTCCCCGTACGATGATATCTCCCGATGACGTCAGTAATCCGATGTCTCCTAATTTTAACCACGGTGGTCTATCAGCAGTAAATACGGCATCCGTCAAAGATGAATCTGCGTGATACCGCTTCATGAGGCAGGTACCCCTAACCTGAATATTTCCCTGTTGTCCAGTTGTGACGGGATATCCATCTTCATCCACAATTCTAACTTCTACTCCCGGGACTGGAGGACCTACTCTTCCCGTCTCAAGAACATCACCATCGTTTATTTCTGAAAACGCCATACCACCGGTTTCAGACGAGCCGTATCCGATCATGAGTTGTTTACAGAATCTGCCGACCACCTGAGTGAAGAAGTTATCAATGATCTGGCCGCTTGTTGTTATTCTTTCTAACCTGTACCCATCATCAGGAATATTGTCCTTCTCGGTAATCAAATCTCTAATACAGTAAGGCAATAGGAATGCAGACGTGACACTCTCTTCCTTTAGAATATTCCAGATCTTCTCGATTCCTCTGCTTGTTGTTCCCAGCGTTGAGTCAGTGAATATATGTGTATTTCCGAACAAACTCGCCATCATCACCGTTCCACCGATCCAGCAGAAGGGACGATCGTTATATAAAACACGTCTTTGGCCATCAACAATTTTCCTGGCGCCCAATGCAGATGTCAAAGAAAAGTGGCCATGCACTGCCATTTTTGGCTTCCCTGTGCTACCGGAAGTAGTGTACACCAAAGCGTCGTCTTCTGGATACACCTCCGGTAAGACAGCGCCATCATCAGCCTGTCTTGGGATGTCATCGATGACTGTAAAGACGAGTTTGGAGGAATTGCTTTCCCGTAAAAATATATACTGCCAACGCTGTTGAACATTTGTATCAGCGGTTTCCAGTGATTCAACGATGGGAAGTAAACTATCGTTGTTACCTGGATCCGTAAAGATCACGTGACAATCACTCTTGTCTAACATGTCGACTGTATCACTGGCATCTTTTAATTCAATATTGAGTTGAAGGACAACAGCTCCAGACAAAAGGATACCAAATTCCGCCACCACTCTGGACAATGTGTTAGGACCGAACAGTCCGACCATGTCCTGTCGTTGTACTCCAGACGCTACCAGGAACTGTGCCACTCCTCTTGCTCTTTCGTACAGGCCCGCGTAGGTGATGCTCTGCCGAGGGCCATGGACCGGGCGATAGACAAAGGCCTCGGTATTTGGTACTAAAGCTGCGTTTTCCTTAATGAGATCATTGATGGTAATGTACTGAAGAGGCACTGTTGGTGGGCAGTGTAGGTAACTTAAAGCGCTCATGTTGCTGAAAGGGAAATAAAAATAGATGAAATATATTAATGATTTACATATAAAACAATCAAACGATCACCAACTAAACATTAAATGTTTTGATTGTAAACAGGCGATGCACATCAAACAAGGTTGATGTTTTAGGTTTTACTTCGTTTCACGTTCTTTAAGCAGTTAATGTTATTGAAAGACGTGACTCATTTGTGTAACGTATGTCGGAGCCAGAGTTTGTTGGGTGCATTTGCTTCCTTTCGATAGCCCGGATTTGATTCCGACTTTACAGTGCTACCTCACTTCAAACTATGCTGAAGAGACCGGGTCTTGCAATACACGGAATACGGTAAATGGTATTTCTTTGTGGTAGAGACAGAACAGGCGTTGAGAGAAAGAGAAATAGACCACCTTGCTGACGTCCGACTTAGAATAAATAAACCATTGGTGCATCATATATGAATATTCGTTGACTAACTGGATACAAAAGGACGAGACTGGTGATGGAGTAATTTTGAATATATAAACTCTATCTTGGTTTCTTCTGTGGAATAAATAGTTCGTAGCAGTAAGGGTGTCTTATATTATGAAATCATCTTACAGTGACGTCATCAGTTATTGTGTGACATCATCAACAGTAGGCCTATTCTATTTCAGATCATGCAAGTGTGTCTATGCAATGTACAAAACTGATTCTTTGTTTTATATTGTTTACGTCTTACCAACATTTAAGGACTTGCCTTTGCATGTGTAATGTATGCGTGCGTGTGGGCATGCGTTCGGAAGGCAGGACATGTATGTATTTGGGGTTTTAACGTCCCCGAAAAAGCCATGGTCATATGAAGACTCGTAGCTATTGTACGTGGCAAGCATGTACCGTAAGTTTGTTATAAAATAAATATACAGAAATCACTATCTTATTTTAGCCGAGTGTAAATATCAGTGAAACTTAGATAATAAGCAGTATGTATGTGGCCTGTACGATAACGGTATGATTCATTTGTTGTGTAAATACGTGGAAAACATACCCAGGTGTTATAATCGTGAGTTACCATGTTTTGTTTGAATTGCGGTATTATCAAAGCAAACTGATATTGAGCATTACTGCAGTTATATCAATCTATGCACACCCCAGCAGGTAGGAAATCCAATGCATGTGTCGTGAGATACGACTACTGTGGAAAACCCATGCAGAATTGGGGATTTGTTTTTGTGCTCCTACTTATTGAACGATTCTAGCCTCAGGCTGAGACATACCCAGTACCTTAAAGATGTAGTTGTTATTCATTGCTTAACATCCAGCATTTCGGGTAACGACAACAACTGGTTCACCGTTGTCAGTATAATATGCCGGGCGGAATGCTGTGTTGGATACCTTCGGCATGGTAATTCATTTCGGTGAGATAGCACTATAAAGTCGGCATCAGATCCACTTTATCACTAGTAGGCAAACACTCAAACAACACACGGCACACGTACACACATGCACGCATACACAACACACATGGAGGCAGTCCTTAAATGACCTTTGCTGTTAATAGGACGTTAATCAATATAAATCCAAACCAAAAAAAACAAACAAATGTATTGCATTTTAATATACGTGGTTAGAATTGTGGACTACCATACATTCATATCAAAGTGTATAGGGTGTGTTGTGAATGTGTTTGTCCTTTCCGCTTCCTATTTAACGTGATGTGTAGCATGTTCCGCTCAGGAAGTACAACTTATAACTCTCTTAGCCGACTTAAATTGTAGCTTAACATCAAGGCCAAAGTATTATTATTATTATTCCATGCTTAAAGGGTCATCAACAGAAGATAGATCATTCAGGCCAATAATTGATTAACAAGAACAAATATGAAATGAAAAATAACA
>JAULCA010480407.1:0-14783 GCA_032360845.1 Crassadoma gigantea | reverse complement strand
TGTAATTAAAGTATACTTTGTTTTACCATTAGTTTGATATAAATCAAAGTACTGAAAGTACTGATACAATGCCAACAATGCCATAATATGAAGATGAATTTTGGAAGTAACAGTTCAGATCACATTCAATCTTTGTCAAGATCATTCATTTAAAATACATTTAAACACTTCATTCAGGAATGCTTCGTGTCAAATATCATGGACCTAGGCCTCTTCCTTATTTGGGAGAGGTTGTTAAGAATTTGCACATGTTTGACCCTTGTGACCTTGAAAATTAATCAAGTTCACTTATTTCTCTCAAATCTGAAAGCAGATATCAAAACTTAATCCTTGAAGAATTTGAGAGCAAGCTTTTCAAAGGTTGTAACCCAAAAAAGTGCATTTAAATTTTGACTCCTATAATGAAAACTGAAAGTTGCATGAACTTTGACCCCCAAAAAATTGTTTCATGAGAAAAAGTTTTTTACATGAAATAAAATGATGGCTTTACTAGTTACTTTAAGCTAGACACTGAGTGATATCAGAGAAGATGAATACTGATAGAAATTAGATTATAAATAACATCAGAGAAGTTGTTTTTATTTCAACAGATTTAAATCATTCATTCGTGAACAGTCGCATAACAAATACATGTATGAAGTAGTTGAACATATTTTAAATTTGACAGTGACATAATTCTGGTCAAAATTCAGCCAATCAAATCTCCACAAAGTCATATACCACTAGTGGTAACCAAAGTATTTATACAGCCAGATAAAATTGCAACTTAATTCTAAATAAAGATTTTTAATTCTTATTTTATTTCTACAGGTTTGCCTGTACCTTTAAGACATGAGCAGCATCAAAGTTGGGAGAATGGGGTTCTTTTAGGGATTCTGGCTATCCCTGCCGACTTTTCCTATTAACCCCTTACATTAACCCCCAGAACGCTCAACAACAGCGTTATAACACAGCCCATGCAATGACAGGGAGCACAATTGAAAGGATGTTTGGGAGATGGAAAGGCGCTTCCATGTCCTTCACTCAGAGGTGAGCTTATATGATAACTTTTTTTTTCTGGTTATGGGCAATTTTATATTGATAAACCTATGGCACTAATTATAAGGACAATATCTTGATTAAGTGAAAATGATTACAGTACCATAAACAAAATATTAAAAAGAATTTGTTTATACAATTGAGCCCTATGACTTTGAAAATTAGTGAAGATCATATAATCATATATTTGAACAAACTTAGTAGCATTTCATCTCGGCACATATTGGCTAGATATCATCACTCTGAGCCTTCTGCTTATTCAGAATTACCATAAGAATGATTTTTTTTTAAACAGATTCCCATGAAACCTGAGAGCGTTGTGAAAGTGATTGTTGCCTGTGCGGTCCTCCACAACATTGCCATCACCTTGCAGGAGCCTGTTATGGATGAGGATATCAACCATATGCAAGCTGTGAATGATGTGTATGAAGGACCCCAGGATGGCCGTACTGTCAGGGACCACATAACCAGGACTTTTTTCCAAATTTCAGTTATTTGTCTGATATGTAAAGAAAAAGTCTGGGGGCGCGTGTAGTGCCCCTACTCCACGTAGGTAAAAAAGGTTAAGGGGCGCGTAGAGTACCCCTTCTCCATGTAGATGATAAAATAGTTTGGGGGCGTGCAGATTGCCCCTACTCCATGTTGGTGAAAAATTATACTGGTAGTTGTAATCAAAATGTCATTAATAAATGCACTTGAAATAATTTTCTGTTTTGTTTTGTTTTATATTCACAGTACATTGTATTACAATTTAGTTCGCTAAAGAGGACTACTTTTCAAACAAGAGCTGTGGAGAACAGCATAGCACGCCTATAGGTAATTAGGTAGTGTTATAAGATAGCAAGTATCATTTAATTCATTGGCTACCTTGCTCACCCCCAACATATTTTAAGGTCACTTAATTCTGTATTAGTGAGGAATCCTTGTATACGTTTCCCTTATTTTGTTGTCTTATCCCTTTATAATGCCAACATTTTTTTAAACAAAATGGGGCAATATAAAGTGGTTTTGCTATACCTCAACATGTTGTAGAATTCTACAGAAAAGCTTTGACCAGACATTGTAAAATAGTCAACAGCCTATTAATGGTGGTGATCCAATTTTAACCTAAAACTTGTCCAAAAACTTTAACCAAGTCCAATAAATCAGTTTTGGCCTCTAAAATATGAAAATATGGTTCAGCACATTGCTTTCATTCTATTAAAATACCTCAAGCTTATAATGAACAACAGGGTATGGAGAGTGATAATCCAAAATTGTATGGAGAAAACTTATCCAAAAACTTTAAACTTTAAACTGAGTGAAAGAAATTAAGGATGGACAACCATATCATGAACAAAAAGAGATTTGAACAGCCCACACTGTGATGATGGTGGACTAATAAGTATAAACATATATATAATTTACATACATTCAAATGTTGAAATAATCTTTTAGAATACATTTTCCAACAAATTTATATACATGAATTAAATCAATTAAAAAGTTATAAATATAAGCCACACTAATGTCTCCATTGGAATTGCAACAAGCCTTTGCTGATCTCTTAGTTTTCTGAATTTTCTGAAATTTGGATACTCGAAGGTGAAATAGTATAGAAGATATGCCCCTGACAAACTCCATGGGAAATGGTACAGAAGATATGCTCCAGACAAACTTTTTCAAAACTTTAAGGTCAATGGTCAGGTCATAGGTCGCAGTGACCTAATTCTTGCACTCTGCTATCTGCTTCCCCTCACCCAGGCATATTTAAGGAATAACATTGAGTTTCTGTACATGTACATATTCCGTGAAACAACCTGAAAAAGTCTTACAATAATTGGCACTGGAGCTGTCAAATACTTGATAATCATGTATATAGGGTTAGAAAATGGACCATCAACATTTGCAACATGCAGTCATGACATAGCAATATCACACATAAACATTTCACTAGTTTCACCAAATGAACCTGCATGTAGTACCTACCCAAAGAAATTGTTTCGAGCCATCGAAGACAGACAATGTTGTGAGTGTGACTGTCATAATATTTTTAACACTCATTTTTATTTTTTATACTTCTCACCCGTCATATTTGACGAGAGTATTATGGTATGGGGTTGTTTGTCCATTCGTCCGTACGACATAAACTTTCTTTTGTCTGGCAATCTCCTCCTACATTTTTCGACCAATCTCTTTGAAACTTGGTATACATTATAATCATGATATGAAGTTGTGTCTCCCTGAAAAGAATTTTGAATTGATAATTTTTTGGAAAAGTTATTGTCCTTTGTTTATTTCAGTATTTGATTTTTGTCCGGCAATCTCCTACATTTTTCGACCAATCTCTTTGAAACTAATGGTTTACATTATAATCATGATATTAAGTTGTGTCTCCCTGAAAGGAATTTCGATTCGACAATTTTTGCAAAAAAGTATATTACACTAAATGTCATTTGCCGGGTGTATATTGTTCCGCCCCTCGGTACTCTTGTTAGCCCAAAGGGTTTCCATCATTAGGTGGTGATCTGCACAAATTTTCTGTCATCTGTCTGTTCATTTTCTGGCATGTAACAATTATTGTTTGTTGAATGGGGGAATTTACTCAATTATACTTGTATGATACTGTATTCTTGCACCTCAGAGATACCGCATATAACTCATACCAGATTTTTTTCTAACTTGTCCGATCTTTCTGGTACCTTTACATGGTATTTTGCAGATTTTTTGCACCGCTATATATATATATTCATCCACGTATTGACGGCTTGAAATTGACAATCAGCATTTATAAATGTTCTGTTTTCTTATGTGTATTGTTTTGATGTTGTTAGTTCTATTTCTGATGTTGTAGATAAAATATAATCTACACTCTGTGTTTTATGTCAATTCGTACAGTTTAATTTGATTGTTTTCATTGTTATAATCATTAAAGTGCATTTAAATTACAGAATAACATTAGCACTACTACTCATTAACATCGCACATAAATTACGTCACAACGCGGAGGCATATTTGTGAAATTCACAAGTTATGTGTAGTAATTCGGACACATTGGGAAATCCTGTTATTTGTTGAAATTGATTTTTGTGTCAACGACACTGACCGGTTAACATTATTTCTCTATTTTTTTAAATTTTATTTTCGTCAAAATCTCAAAAAGAAATGCTATTTTAATGAAATTTCAATTATTGTTACCATAGATTTGTGTGTCTGCAATACAACCTCTCTTCCAGAAATCCCAAACGAGAGTCAAATGTGACTTTGGCATTGTTTGTTTACTTTTAGGTCACGTTCATATTACTACCCACTTTCGGTGGTATAGTGGCATTGCAGCGCAAACATAAGTCTGTAATAGTGCATGCTAAACTTTGGAATGGTCACAAGAACATGTTTTGCTGCCAGATGCGTTTTGACATCTTTTCTTAACATTATCAGTATATCTCCTGTCTGAAGGACAAGAGAGCTTATGTCATGGCCTGGCGTGTCATCCGTGCGTCATTATCCGTAAACTTTTCTTTCAACCAACTTCTTCTGAAGAATGGACAAACCTAGTCATGATGTTTGGCTACAAGCTTTGTTGGTAAAATGCCAACAAAGTTTGGGAATGAAAATGACCTCAACTTACCTTCAAGTTCACAGGGGTCAAATGTGTCGAACGCTTCAAACAACTTCTTCTTAAGAACTGAAAGGTCAGTCTTTATATTTTTCTAGGGGCTTCCTGGGATAGAGCCAAATTTTAGAAAGACAATGATCTTGACCTACATGTACTTTCAAGGTCACAGGGGTCAGATATGTCAAACGCTTCAAACGACTTCTACTGAAGAACTGAAAGATACAAAATCTTTATATTTGGCTGGTGGTTTCCTGGGATAGAACACGTTGTGTTTGAAAATCAAAATGACATTGACCTGGTTTCAAAGGCACAGGCGTCAAATGTGTTAAACACTTCAAACAACTTTTTCTGAATCGCCTTAGAGCATAGATTTATGATTTGGCTGGTAGCTTCCTGGGATGCATTAAACAATTTCTTCTCCAAAATGATTAATCAAAAGGCATTGAATCATAATATTTGGCTGGTGTCTTTTTCAGGTAGAGCTCTCCAAAGTTTGCAAATGAAAATTACCAAAACCTACTAGGTCACACAGGACAACATTTCAAACAATTTGTTCTGAAGAACCAAAAGGCATTACTTCATAAGATTTGAATGGTAACTTCTTAGGATAGAGCCATTAAAGTTTGAGAAGGAAAATGACCTTGACCTACTTACAGGGTCAAAGGGACAAATATGTCAAACACTTAAAACTTCTGAAGAAAAACCAAAAAGCATGGAATCATCTAATAATATTTGCCTGGTAGCTTAAATACCTGATGAGCGATACAGGCCCATTTTATTTGGGTATTCATTCCCACAGAATTCCACCAATCATGCAGTCAACCATCAATTGCTTTACTTATTCCTATCACAAACTGATTATTGATTATGATTTTAACCATTCAATAGCCATTCACCAGGTGCAGTGGTAGGATTCTCTGTTTATGCTTCTAATTGATGCTTCTATTGGTGTTTCAGACTCGTTCAAGAAGTGTACAAAAGGCAGTCTTTACCAGCTTCTTCTGCTGATATAGAAACGCTACATCAAACACTCTCTTCCACTGCTGTTTTATGGAGGGTATACGCAAGATTGACAGAAATTTATATAAAAAGTTTTAAACAAAAGATAACCATTGTAATGAGACTTAAAAGTTGAACAGTATCATACATTAGCCCATGGATGAGACAAATGTCAAAAAGTGCGATGTTTGTGGTAGGACGTTTGAGAATAAACGTATCCTAATGAATCACAAAACTACACATACAAAAAAGGAGAAGTCACACCATTGTGATGTTTGTGGTAAAGGGTTTAGTCAACCAGCTCACTTAGAGAGACATATCAGGATACATACTGGAGAGAATCCTTACAAGTGTGATGTCTGTGGTAAGGAATTTAACGTATCGTCTAAATTACAGAGACATTTCAGGTCTCATACAGGAACGAGGCCTTACAAGTGTGATTTTTGCGGAAAAGAATTTATAAGGAGAGACACCCTACAAAAGCATACAAGGACACATACAGGCGAGAAACCTTATAAATGTGATGTCTGTGGTAAGGGGTTTGGTCAGTCGTCGCACCTACAGACACATTTCAGGATACATACAGGAGACAGCCCTTATAAGTGTGATGTATGTAGCAAGGAGTTTAGTCAATCGTCTCACCTACAGACTCATTTCAGGACACATATTGGAGATAATCCCTACAAGTGTGATTTCTGCGGCAAGGAATTCAGTAGGCAAGACTCCCTACAAAAACATACAATGACACATACAGGAGAGAAGCCTTACAAATGTGTTGTCTGCAGTAAGAGATTTATTCAGTCATCTAACTTAAAGAGACATGTTAGGTCACACACAGAAGGTAATCCTTAAAAGTGTGTTCCTTGTTGTAAGGAACACGTTATTCAGTTATCTAAATTTCAGTTAAAGAAATTATTCAGTTACCTAAATTTTATTTTTAAAAAAATGTATTCACTTGCCTAAATTTCAATAAAAAAATATTCAGGTACCTAAATTACAACTCAAAGAAATTTTTTGATTCAGTTATCTAAATATCAATTGATTTTTTTTCATTCAGTTACCTTAATTTCAGTATTTTCATTTTTTTTTATTCAGTTACCTGAATTCCAATTAAAAAGAAATTTATTCAGTTACTTAAATTTCAATTAAATTTTTTTTCATTCATTTAACTAAATTTCAATAAAAAAAATTATTTTAGTTTAATGAAGTTGAATAAATGCAAATTTTAGAACATATAGGTAGATATTCCTTACAAGTGTGAAATTTGTGATGAGGAAATTGTTTTGTGTAGCCTACACAGAAACGTGGAATCTGTGTGGCAATGTATTTCAATATCACTATTCATTGGGTCAATAACAGCATTTTGAAAACAAGTAAGGAGCTCGAGGGATGCCACAATTATTTAGTAAAATTGTATTTTTGTAAGAAATTTTGTCTGTTCATAGCTAGTGCTTTTCAAAACTGAAAGCCTCAGATTTGTGGAAAGGAAAAATTAACACGATTCTTTGTTTTCCAGATAAATCATGTTTCTATAGGTTACGTATGTACCCCAGTCATATCTTGTAGCTGTTTTTATATAACTAGCTCACCTGCCTGAAGGGTGAGTGAGCTTATGCCATACTGCAGTGTACGTCGTCCGTCCGTCATCCGCCCCTCAACTTTTCCTTTAAAACACTACTAGTCCTGAACGGCCAAGCAGATTTCGACCAAATTTAATCAGAAGCATCCTTGGGGGAAGAGGAACAAATTCTGCATAAACCGTTGGTCTGCCCCCCACCCTCCAGGGGGCTGAGGGGCGGAGCTCCATAGGGGAAATATAGCATATTGTTTAAAATCCTTCTTCTGTAGGAATGAAAGAATTTGTTCCATATATGGTCTGAAGTATCCTTGGGTGAAGGGGAACCAATTTTGTATAAACTGTGGGTCACCAAGCCCCTCAGGGGCCTGAGGGGTGGGGCCAAATTATAGGGGAAACAAAGCAAATTCTTTAAAATCCTTCTTCTTCTGTAAGAATGAAAGAATTTGTTCCATATATGGTCTGAAGTATCCTTGGGTGAAGGGAAACCAATTTTGTATAAACTGTGGGTCTGGCCCCCCTGGGGACTGAGGGGTAGGGCTCGATAGGGGAAACATAGCAAATTCTTTAAAATCCTTCTTCTTCTGTAGGAATGAAAGGATATGTTCCATATTTGGTCTGAAGCATTCTTGGGTGAAAAGGAACCAATTTTGTATAAACTGTGGGTCTGGCCCCACCCTTGGAGACAATCCCTGGACCGTCAAAACTAAAAACGAATGAGATCCTCACCCCAATACTATATATATTATAAACAATCACTGGGCATAAAGAGTCGAATGCAGTCATGATATTAGCACTGTCCCTGGGTACGGACCAATGCAAACCCCTAGGGAACTAGTTTCTGAGTCACAGCTTGGAAACAGTTGAGATCCCTACACAATAACCATACATAAAATTCCTGAGCATGAAAAATCTAATTCAGAAAGCTACAAGGATTGGCATATACATACATAGGGGTCTGGCCTATTCCCTTGAATCTCATTTGGATAATATTTTGCCATAATTGCTTCGATTTACAGGTGAGCGATACAGGCCCTCTGGGCCTCTTGTTATCTAAATTCATTATAAATGTTGAATGAATGGTCACCCTGAAACAACAACTTCTCTTTATAATTGAGAGACTATATATGTACATTTTCAAGGCCCATCAAATTTTGATGGGAGTATTATGTTATGGGGTTGTCCGTCCACCCGTTCATCCGGCATAAACTTTTGTTTGTCTGGCAATCTACTCCTACATTTTTACACGGATTTCTTTGAAACTTGGTATACATTATTATCATGATATGATGAAGTTGGATCTCCCTGAAAAGAATTATGATTTGAAAATTTTTGCAAAAATTATTGCCCTTTGTTTATTTCGTATTTGATATCTTGTCCGGAGATCTCCTCCTACATTTTTTGACGGATTTCTTAGAAACTTGGTATACCTTATAATCATAAAATGCAGTTGTCTCCCTGAACAGAGTTTTGTTTCGACAATTTTTGCAAAAGTTATTACGCTTTGTTTATTTCGTATTTGATATATTGTCCGGAGATCTCCTCCTACATTTTTCAACAGATTTTCTTTGAAACTTAGTATACATTATAATCTTGATATGAAGTTGTGTCCCACTGAAAAGAATTTTGATTCGTCAATTTTTACAAAAATTATTGCCCTTTGTTCATTTCAGTATTTGACTTTTGGTCCGGAGGTTCTTTGAAACTTGCAGGGCTAAATAATCATAACACTAAATGGTATTTGATGGGCGTATATTGTTCCGCCCCACGGTACTCTTGTTCCTTCGTGTGTCCTGAATGCGAAGTTGTGATCTGTTGGTGAAAGCGACAGACCTCATATTTTTTCAATAATTTTTGAGTTCTTGGAGAAAATAATTTCATATTCTCACAGACATACATGTATCTGCATTCCTACTATACCAGATATTACTTGAGTTTACATAACAAATAAATAAAAAAAATTGAAAGAACTTTTTTGTATGAATGTTATCTTTGATATACATGTAATTAAATTTTGTATTTTTAAAAGACATTGCAATTTTTCATAAAACAAACAGACTACAATGATAAATGGAAAGGTTGGAAAATCTGCTAAATATGCATATGGCAGCTTTATCCTTTGCTCATCCTTAATGTCTGTGTAGTTTTTTGACCAAATTTTGTCAGGAGCATCCTTGTGAAATGGTTATTTATGGTTATTAATATTGTATAGGCAGAATCCTGCCCCACGAATATTCAAAATATGCTTCTCCTAGCTTAATTGAGCAATTCTTAAGGCAAAGGGGATTTAATTTTGTATAAATACACTTGGGGGTAAAGAGGCTGATCACAATAGGGGAATTTAGAGGTACATTGTAAATCTTAAAAAAAAACTGTCATTCCATACCAATGAAATGATTTTAGCTGTTCTAGAGCACCTTTTGGCAAAAGAGGCTCAAGTTTAAATAAATGCAGGGTGCACATACGTGCCTCCCTTGGGGCAAAGGGGTTTGGCCCATTATGGGAAATGTAGGATTATTTTTAAAATCCTTTAATATTTCTGCCATAGGAATGAAGGGATTTACACCAAATTTTGTATATAAAGCATCCTTGTGTAAAAGTGACTCAAGTTTTTTATATGTGGAGGTAGATTTAGGCCACTAGGGTACTAAAGTAAATCTTTAAAAACGTCAAGTCTCCTTCAATACAAATAGAGAGGTTTTAACCAATTTATTCTAGAGCATCTTTGAGCAAAAGGGACCCCATTTTGTATAACAGAGGATGTCCGGCCTCCTCTGGCGCAAAAGGATGGGGCTCAACATAGGAAATATAGGAAAGTTTTATTTACCGGGTAAATCCTTTTTCTGCCGTACGAATGGAGGTATTTACACTATTGTCTAGATATCTAGAGCATGCTTTCGCAAAGGTGACTCAACTTTTTTATAAGCGGAGAGATTCGGGGCCCAATAGGTGAAATAGAAGTAAGTCAATAAAATCCTTTTCCTTCCCTTTTAATCAAGGAAATTCATCCCCACTCTTAAAGCAGATATAGAACAGCTAAGCATGAAAAGAAAAAGACATTCATGTTTCTAGGATTGGTAGAAAGGTCCTGAGAACCACTACTGGTAACTGAAATAACTGCCAAGTTCATAACATGGAAAGTGTTAAGATTCCCACCCGATAATTATATAATATAATGATACTCATAGTTGGAGGGCAAATAGGATACTCTCATCCTTGGTGTCCTACCTACTCAATGGGATTCAGTTGTTTGAGCTTCTATTTAATTTTAGACTGATAAATAATATATCAGGTGAGCTATTGATATATAGCATCTGTCTGGCTCCAACATTTTCTCTTTTAAACTTCTTCTCAACGATCAATTGGCCTGGGGTGATGAAATTTTGCCAGTAGCATGCTGGAATGAATTTACTTGACCCACTTTTAAAGTCACAGGGGTAAATGGTTAAAAAATATTCAAATAACTTCTTCTGAATAACCAAAACGTAGAGGGAGATGAAACTTAAACAGTAGCATGAATTTCTACCAAATTTTGTCCAAATGGGTGACATTGACCAACTTTCAAGGTCACTGTACATGTGGTCAAATGTTTAAAAAATGATAGATCTAGGGTGATATGGCCATAATGAATGTCTTTGAGTCATTTTCAAGGTCACAGGGGCTAAATGTGCTGAATATTTTAAAACAACTTCTTTCTGGGGTGATGATATCTGTGCATTAGAATGTTAAGATGAGGGCTACAAAATTTGTTCAAATTAATGACTTTGACGACCTTCAAGGTCAAAGCGGTCAAATGTGTTAAAATCTTGAAACAACTTCTCCTTATACATAACAATGTAACTAAATATTCAAGAGTGATAATATTTGGCCAATAGCATTCTTGAATAAAGGGCTACCATTTGTTAAAAAAGTGACCTTGACCCAATTTCAAGGTCAGAGGGACAAAATATGTTGGTTTTTTTCAAAAAAACATCTTCCTAATACCAGGTAAACAAAAGTTAATGCTGGATGATGATATTTGGTCAGTATCATGTCGGGATGATGGGCTACTATGTTGTTAAGATTAATGACATTGACCCTCTTTCAAGGTCACATGGGGTCGATATGTTGAATACAATTTTCCTTATTTTCAGATTGTTCTTAATAACCGAAACACCCAGGGTGATGATATGACCAGCAGCATGTTGAGATGTTGAGCTTTTTTAAAAATAAATTTGACATAAGTCGACTTTTACGGTTATGAGTGTTGTATGTAAACACCAGAAGTAATGCAAGTTCATTGGGCCTATTGTTTAGCTTAGCTCAACTTGTTCGAAAAACTAAGATGAGCTGACGCTGAACCATGGTATATGTCTGTCGTCTGCCGGTCAACATTTTCCGCATGATGCTGATTAAATTGTAATTAAACCAAATTTGACCGGAAGCATCCCTAGGAGGCAGGGGTTTGAGTTTAAACAACTGGTGGGGCTGATTTCCTTGAAGGCTGAGGGACGGAGCCAACCAAAATTTTAAAGGATTGCCTTCCGTTTTCGGTAAGATTATTACCAGGTCCGTTACCGCTTCTCGAGGCGACTCCCTGCCAAGTTGGCGTACTTAGTAGTCGTGTCTTATTTAAACAATTCACAATAACGATCATCTACGTATAGAGGGTTTATTTACCTTTAGGAGTATGACACAACACAAGATATATACATAGAATACAAATTATAAGCACACTACATTCATGATGGGAGTACCGCTCTTAGATATATCTGTAGGTAAAAATGCGCCCGGCGTTAACTGGTGTTACTGGCGTATAGCTGGCGTTACGCCGGCGTTAATAACGATGCCAATCCCCAGCAAAACTATAAGTAACTCAGTGAGGGGAACCCACATCGCCATCGTCATCACCCTGCACTTGTCCGTCCCGTAGTTTCGTCCTCCGGCGACCTTCCGCCAAACTCCTGAGCCATATTGCTTTAAATGACGTCTCGGCTTATTTTAAAACTCCACACCAGGAATCGAGGCGAACTCAGGACTATTGTCACGAAATGCAAATTTACCAATGTGTCTTTTTCCACTTAAAGATGAACCCATCCTGAACATTCCATGTTTCTTCCCCTGACGTACTCAAAACTCTTATAATATGCCATGACAAAACTGAAGGTTCTATATGAACCAGCTTATTGACCTGATTTAAATTTGACAGCTATAGATGAACACCATATATATATGAATATTTTTTTGTAGAAAAAAAATATAGTTAAACTATGTCGGAGACATTTAAAGTATTATGTATATATCCGATCACGTGTATTTTATAAAAAATATAGCTGAACTACTTGAATTGTATAAACTTATTGGAAAGAAAATAAGCTAAAATTCTGAAATTTTAGAAAAATATAGCTTAACTACGTGTATCGAAGAAATATTGAAAAAAACTACATGCATGGATTGGTTTGGTTAAGTAATGTTTAACGTCCTATCGGCAGCTATAGTCATTTTAAAGAGCACGGGAAAACATATTATAATTAAACCATAGGTTAATGGAGATGGGTATGGTAATCCAGACGATACAATTCGGATGTGGATTGATTGGTTATCAGCTTCACTTCCGAATAGTTCAGTTATCCAGCTGAGCAGACGAAGAAAAGAGAAAAATGGGTAGAATAGATAACAGGCTGTGGCCTATCTGGAAACAGGCTCGTGATAGAAAGAAGAGAGCAGTATTCGTAAAGATTGTACAGATGTTCAGATCGCGACTAGTCCGTTTCGTCCGTACAGGTACCTGGCAACCCTAGGGGTGCCCCAAAGCATACACGTAGCCACCGCAAGAAATAGGAAAATGTGGAGCACGAGTCACATTCTGACCCTAAGTCTTCATGTATAAGCCTGCTATCATGGACTATTAATGGCGGTTTTGATAGGAAATTAAAATCTTCTAGTTTACTAAACTTCATTAAAACTTACAATGTAATTATTTTAACGGGATGCTGGATTCCTAATGATTACCATATCAGTATTGATGGTTTCGACTCCTGTGTAATACCCAGAAAACTTAAACGTCTGTTACTTAAAACGGAGTGGCGGATTCCGGAAAGTTTTCATGTGGCGATAGTAATTATGCAAAGACGGGTGTGCATATCCGGATAGGACTAAGAACGATGAATGTAAGCTTTGGCCTACAATAAAACTAAGTAAATGGATTATTGACTTAATTTAACAATATGTATCAATAACTTTGTGAAGAAAACGTGTTTAGCTACTTATTTTCCAAATTCGTTGTTGCGAGGTGTTCCGAATGGCCAAGGTTGTTAGGACAGACTACCAAAATGTTTGAAAACAGCTTTTCTACTGTATTGCCGTTTTGTCATTAAGTCATTTAAATATAAGCTGAAAACGATATATTTCATATTTCAGTATTTGTTTTGAAATAAGTAGTATCGTTAACACGGAAAACTACGTTGACGTACGTAACTCATGTTGTTGTCATGCATATTTGACTTTTCCGAGAAAAAAGTTTTGCCTTTGGTTGCTTTTATAAGAACATGTTGAAAGTTAAAGCTTCATGAAGGTAAACGATGAGCATATTTTGTTGGCAAGTGGTTATTTTTTTTTGTATATGAACAAGATATGGTAGCCTTACTGATCCTTGCATGAGTGACATACACTGTACATGTATATATAAATATACATAATATCAGGACTCAAATCCATGATAATAAAATATAACATATAAATAAATCAAATAAAAATGATTACTTTTTAATCATTAAAAGGGAAAGAAAAGGTATTTTGGAAAAATATTGATTTTTCTTTTAAATTATTAAACAATTTTTTCCAGTTTTCTAGTGTGAAAATTGTCAAATTCCTTCAGGAATAAAACATGAAGATACAGCTTCAAATGGCCAAACATTTTGTCCGAAACTAATTAAAAATTGGCAATATACCAGCTAATACAAAGAAAAAAACGCACACATCAGTTTTACAAAAAAAAAAGAAAAATAGTTTGATTATCTTCTATGGTTTTGAATGACAATAAAACCAAATCTTTTCGAAAAATATTAATTTGCCTGTAATTCCAAGTAAGAGTCAAATTCTTCCAGGAATAAAATATTTTGATATTTTGATCTTCAGTCTGAAATAAGCTAAATTGTCATGATTTCAAGTTAATATAAGAATACACTGAGGTTTTGCATCAGATCCCAAAAAACTCAAGACTCTTAAAAAATTCAACTTTCCAAATACCCCTCAGAAAATTACTTTTGTAACGTTTGATACCTAATTATGTTCAATCATACAACCATATGATTTTTTTCTCTTTTTCAGCATTTATCCCATTCCTAATGAAGAAAAATGCAATTTCAAACTAGAAACAAATTATTCAGATATATCTTCAAATTTCAAAATAATCCTAACTTACAGCCAAATATTTAGTCTGAAATGTCACAATTTCAAGATTAATCAGGTAAAACAAATGACAATAATCCAGCTAATATTTAAAACAAGAGGCCCAGAGGGCCTGTATCGCTCACCTGGAAATGTAAGCAAAATTGAAGTTGGAATAGCTAGATGTTGCTGGTAGAGTACATGTAT
>JAULCA010480296.1:8134-19945 GCA_032360845.1 Crassadoma gigantea | reverse complement strand
TAGACTGCTGTATCTACTCACAACAAAACAATACAGACTGCTGTATATACTCACAACAAACAATACACACTGCTGTAGCTACTAACAACAAAACATTACAGACTGCTGTAGCTACTCACAACAAAACATTACAGACTGCTGTATATTCAGTTATACTTACAACATGACATTACACTTTGATTTCCGCCAGACTGCTATCAGGATGAGCAGCAAAACTCCCAGAGTAAAACACAGGGCTATAACAGTTCCAACCCATCTGAAATAATGAAAAGGCCACATTAAAATTAAAACAGCTAATGATTCCTGATAAACATACTATCAGATCTGAACAGGATATTTACTAAATTGTTGTTATTCATTTCTACTGAGCATCTGCTATTTTTTCATAATTCATAGAGGGGCACTCATGAGAATATCAAAATATTAGCCACACTTATGAAATATATTTGTTATTACTGAAGACACCATTATATTTTCTATTTATAGCATAAAACATGAGAAATGAAATGCATTTAAAAGGGTCGGGAATCAGAAAATATAATATCCACCATGTTTTAATGATGTCATGCTTGACAACAAGGCTGCGCTCTATTTTGAATGGGATACTCAACAACATTTTGATGCTTTCTGCTATTTTCTGGTATGATTGCTTGTAAAAATGTTCTTAATTGTATATTTCTGTAAATACGAAAGTGGGTGTAGCAAACATTTGCCATAACAATCACTTATTCTGCTGTTGCTTCATTTGAATATAAACAAAAAATCGTTGCCTTTGAATGCAGCAAATAGAAGATTCCGTTATGATTGGTCAATACTAAAAAGTGGTATTTTCACAGTGTGAAAATATCATTTTTTAATTTTTCTCCCAGTATGAAAAATATCAGTTTTATCAAGTTGATAGAATCCGATATTTCACTGGCAAAAAAATGTAATAAAAATATGTATTCCATGTATTTGCATGGCATCCCTGTACCCTCACATATCTTTCTAAGTCCCTTGTGCCACTGCAGGCAAAATACTAAAGAATTCCTCTGTATATTTTTTGTATAGAGTTACTTCCCCTTAAATTAGTTTTGGATGGGCCATGCTACTACCGCTGTCCAGCTGTAGGCATAGCTCATAGCTTGATTGGACAGAGTGGAGTACAATAATCTAAGGTCCATACTTCAAATCCTTGTCTTGCTTCCTGCATTTTAACACTTGAAAATCTGTTGTTGATTTGTGTTGTTTAATTTCATCTTCATTATTTTTTCATAAACCTTCTTCATGGTAAGGTGTTCTTTTCAGAAATTATTCATCACAACTATATATGACCATGCTAGAAAAATAGTTTTCTTTTCAATGCAAAGATACAATTTTTGACTGTGGTATGGGAATGCTTAAAAGTATGTCTATGTTTTACATTTCTACACTGACCTGTAAAATTCATACGTGGTCGCATCCTGTACGATGTAATCCAGGGTTATATTGGGAGTGGCTGCCCTAATTGAAGTCACGTCAGATCTCGCTTTCTGCGCAGCGGAAGTGATGTCATTGATGAGTATTTCCAGCGGTGCCCTGACCGTCTCATTCGTGTACTGACGAATCACATTCTGTAGCGCTACCACACTTCTCGTAGAGATGCTGTCGGCCAGGTTTTTCAGAGAACCCAACTGTAACACAACAGACAAAATTAAAATTGTAATCGACCTGCATAATGATCTACTGTCCGAGTATTCGCTACCAGTAACTTTTACGTGGAGCCATTGGAACTGGTAAATTCACAATCCCTAAAACTGAGTAAGATGATATTCAGTATGAGAATTTACTGAAATTCACAGAGTTTTGTCAGAGAATTTACCAATAGGGCCAAATATATTTCTATACACTGCAATTATGGGTAGGATGTTATAGTCAACACCATGTGAATTTGTCACCTCTCTATAGGTTGCGACAACTTCTGCTTTTGTTTCCAATGTGTTGGTCATCTATTGGAAGTTTAAACGATAATTGATACAGGCCTGTAAAACCTAGTGATGGCAATGCTTGTGAGTTACCTATATTTTTCTTACATGTACAGACCTGCTGGGCCAGAGAGATTGGACATATTTTGTGCAGACTGTATACTAACAGCTTTTAAATGACTTTACCCCATCTCAACCATGAACTTAACACAGATCTAGAGTTTAATGTTTGAGCACCAGCAAAACATAAATCCCACATATATCTATTTTAATCATCTCCTTACTTACATTGTCAACATGTTTCAAGGCCCCCTGATTTCCTTTTTTCAAATTGAATTCAAATTTCTCATTGTATAAATGTTTTTTCATATGGTTTACCTCTACATAATATTAATGTCACACTTCAACTTGACAAATGGTGGTAGTGCAACAAAATTTTAATGTATAAATATGTAAGTGCTTCTGCACAGATCGTTATTCTCTAGCGATTTCATCGTAAAATGTGAAAAATGTTTTCTTGAATACTTAGCCTTCCAGAAACCAAATAAAAAAATCTAGGACCTGTATTTTAAAGGGAAAGCATTGCAATATACCAGGTTATAAGGGAACTCCCAACTCTGATCCTTTTTTTTCCTCAAATATTGATGAGATCAAATGAGAAATTGTCCTGGTCAATTGCTTTACTCATTCATCCCTGAAATTTCATAATAAACTATTCCAACCTTTGACTTGGAAGGGTTCAAATGTGTCTTCAGGGGGTGAATGAGTTAAGATATTTTAATGGAATTCCAGGTGTTAGGGATAAGTAATTGTTACTACGCTACAACTTACTGTGGCCACAGCTTCCGTTATTGTTTGGTTTGTATCTTGTACAGACTCGACAAATCTGCTCACACCTTTACTTGTTTGTTCATTGCCATAGAAACCAGGTGTTAAAATTGCTCTGTAAACATGAAACAAGAGTTAGTAAGATTGACAATGCTGACAATTAATACTGATTTACAGATTCAATTACTACCAAAAACAAACAGTTTCACAATTCAGCACTTCATTTTGATCATTCCAAAAACTTGTATTTTGGAAGATTTATTTTCCGCCCTGCCAGGAGTATTTATGATCATTTAGGAAATTCATCGCATCAGTTGTCTCAAATATACAGTGCACAATGAATGCTAGCTGAGCAGTTTTAGATTGAATAACAAATACAGTTTCTATCAAACATGAATTCGGTTTTAGATACAACTGCAATATGGTATGTAGCAAAGTGTATACGTAATACATTCCAAAATGAAAACAGTTTCATGTATTGATATGATATTTCACTCTATGTGTGAAATGGCGTAATACACACACAAAGAATAGTATATAAACAGATGAGTTGCTTCCCTTTGAAAGGTAATGCACAGCTAAATGCTTGTACATGTATTCTTTAACTCATTCACCCCTGAAATTTCATAATATACTTTTCCAATCTTTGAATTGGAAAAGACTAAATGTGTATTCAGGGGTGAATGTGTTAAACGATGATAGCTGTTTATAGAATGTAAAACACAAACAAACCAAACCAAACTTTCTGACGAGACCTGTATATCTAGACACTAGCATGCACTTTTCTTCTAAACAATTGCAATCTCCTGTTCTAAGACTTAACTTACACTGACAGAAAGATGATGATGAAGAGCGATACCCTGAGACACGTTGATTTGTCTGTTTTCTGTGGCGGTTTCCTGATGCATTGAAGACAGAGGCAACATGATGTCGCCAGGAGAAATATCACACACCATATCACAGGTAGAGAGCACAGGAAAACTATTGCCTGAAAAATATACCAAACCATATTAGCATTTATTCTTTACATTTAACACTGAAAATATTTATTGAATTAAAAAAGAATATTTACTACAATATTTGTGAAACATACATATATGCCCCTTGCATTGCTCTGTTGTGAAACTGGATGCCGGAATAAAGGATAGATCTCTGTCCAACTGCACTGTAATTTTCTGTAGTAACCTCCCTTTAACTTCCTTTTGAATATAACTGTATTAAAGTTAGGTTGGGCCAAGCCACTCCTGCTGACCAGGGAGCTTAATCACTGATTATCTGTCGGAGTGACAGTAAGACTATCTAAAGTCCCGAGTTTGAATCCTAGCTGAGTCCTGCTGAATTTCAGAACATATTTGCTGATTATATTTTGTTCATCTATCATTTTATTTATAAAAGTCCTTCAAGTTATGGTTTTCTATTCAGAAATGATCTATCAAAGCTGTACATGTAGTCATGATGGAAAAATTAGTTTCAAATCTGTACATGTTTAGTAACAGGCCTTCACTCCAAAGTTTCAACCAAAGAAATAGACCTTAACACAAAGTCTTACTAAAGTCGGCAAGGTCAAGGACACAACAGAAACATACATTTGATATACCTGTGTAATAATCTTCAAAACGTATCAGTTCTAATGAAAGTTGGATTTTTGTATAAGTAATGAAGTGAAACACATTTATAAGTCTAACCCACAGATTGTACATATACATACAGATTGATAAATTGAAACCACAAATTTAACCTGTATTGCACAATATGTGTATATTAGAATGGTCTTATAGAATTACTGAATGTACTATCCTATATCTATTTATCGAGATTGGTTTTTCATTTCAGGAAAATTATCATACTTAAGGTCAGCACTAGCACTTCTTTCTGTTTATAAGTATGAGCAGTTCAACAGGCATATCAACTAACAAAAAAAATAAAGAAAAATGGAGTAATTCAACACTCCTATATATGTCAAACATTGCATAGTTAGTATTCTAGGGTAGATCATCAGTTGATTTGTGGGTGGATTCGTGGGCGGATTTGCTCTAGCTGTTTCTTATTAATCATAAAATAAACGATAACATCATGAGAGCATTTGTATGCTCTTTTACTTGTCTTTATTTTTCGGCCTATCCTTAAATATAAACTTTATTTCTTTTACAACAATTATGAAACAAGTTATTCAACTTATACTAATCAATCTTGTTGGCCTGGATGTAAGTGCGCAGGGTCTTTGTGTGGGAGGAAACCGGAGTGCCCGGAGAAAACCCACGTGGCCGGCAGGTGACCCCATACTTTTTCACATCCAATCGGGGAATTGAACCCCGACCGCCTTGGTGAAAGGCAAGTGCGCTTTCCACTGCACCACCCAGCCTATCCTTAGCTTCTATTATCAGGTCATTTGCATTTAAATTGTACTGATAATATAGATAAGTAATTACTAAAAAGAAAATAGCTACAAACTGGCTACAAGACACTCTGAAGTGAAAGACTTTTAAGTTTTAACTGAACTATAGTCACTTTTCCACAGCCATATTCAATTAAAATCAGATACATTTTAAGGGTATCCACGACCGGAAACTTTGCCAGGAATAGCATACAAGCATGCATATATGAATAAATAGACTCACTGTATGTATCTTTTAAATTTAAACATGATAAAAATGAAAGGATTTACATAATAATCATCACTTTAATTAAGTAACATTGATGGCTGAGCTATTGAGGCTCATCCATAAGTATGTTTTTGGAACTAATTGAATTAAGCCAAATAAAAAATATTGTCTGTTTATGGTTACCCTATACTACCTACCTTAAATTTTTTGTGATTAACCTATTTTTAGAGGCAAATTTTCAAGAAAATGCTGGTAACACTGGTAAAGTGAAGATTTAATCTCCTTCATTAATTTAAGTAAGTAAAATAAAAACAAAATTTATTATTAACCTAGTGACCCTTTATTTCAGACATTTACAGGGGGGGAAATATAACAGAAAAGAGAGTACTGTGCTT
Organism: Crassadoma gigantea; assembly: GCA_032360845.1. Taxonomy (NCBI): domain Eukaryota; kingdom Metazoa; phylum Mollusca; class Bivalvia; order Pectinida; family Pectinidae; genus Crassadoma; species Crassadoma gigantea. Next base: position 14,176 of record JAULCA010480296.1, on the reverse strand, counting down.
CCACTGAGGATCAAACCCATGACCTACAGCTTCCAAAATCTGTCAGCTGTCTATCGATTGAGGGAAATTTCCCTGATCTAGAATGACTCTAGAAGGTAACCATTATACTTTAGCTAGCCTATTTACCATTAACCATTTCACCCCTAGGCTATGTAACTTTAGTAAACTCTCCTATGCATTGACCTGGATGAGTTCATTATGGTCTACAGTAGTGAAAGGGTTAAATCTGCCACTCTAATCCTTTTAAAATATATTTTAAAACACCACAACCCAGGTTTTAACTCCTTGTTGACAGGGAGGGCCATGCACAGGCACCATTTGTAACAGGAAACAGAGTAGTGTACATGTGCTTCCACCGGGATCGAACCCATGACCCTAGCTTCCCAGTCTGGCATTCTACCAATTGAGCTATAAAGGAAAATTTCTTCAAGAGCCAAGTTTCCATAGATATATTTCCATAGCGTGTTTTATGTTTTATTTATTGTCTTCTATATTTAGTTTAAACAAAATACTTTTTCAACAATAGGATTTGACAACAGGTGTATGTGAGCCTTCTCTTACATATATATACCTCCACTGGGAATTTGATAGCCCTGAGGACCTGTCTTTCCACTAAATTCTAGATCCAAATCATCTGCATATTCATGTTCATACTACAGTTAATCACGTGCACCATGCATGAATTCTTCAAACTGCAGATCTGTTTCAGGTGTATGACAATAATATGGTCACCCTTAAAAGCGCCTTGGACCAACACCAAGCATCTTCAGGTGACACCAAGTGTAGCCAGACAAAATCTTTAAAAATACCAAATAAAGAGACATCAGAAGTTTATGTTGATATATGTTGTTACTATAATACACCTCTATACCGAATTTCAATTTGATATTTTAAAAATTGACTGAGTTATGATAAATTGACATTTTACAAACGGCAGCATGGCACATGTGTGCTCTTTATACGACTTTTGTGTACCTAAATATACCAAATTTCAGCTAGATATTTGGAAAATTGACCAAGTTATGTTGAATTGATTTTTATTGATGTGTTTTGATCATATGAAAAACATATCTTCTGATGTCGCTTACTTTTCAGATTGATTTTAGAGATTTAGTTTGAAGATACTTTATGATCTGTAGATTTCTTTACACACTTGTGCAATGCCACTGATCGTAATTTATTTCAAATATCAACCTGAAGTTTTGTACATAGGTGTATCATTGTCATATAAATAATATATCTTCTGAGGTTACTTACTATATATGTTTAAGAGTAAGTCTGAAAACGCTTCAGGATCTGCTGAGTTCTATTTACTCACATGCATCATGCCGCCGATCGTAAAAATTTAAATCATCATTTCTCAGTGATTTTTCGAAATATCTGGATGAAATTTGGAATATGCACGTATATCAATAAAGGTCTTATTAATAACATATCTTCGTTCTGGTGTCGTTAACATTAGTAAGTATTTTAAAAGATATTGTTTGGCGATGCTTTTTTAACTTTCTGGTTTGATACAGAAGTGTGTCACACCGCAGATCGTAAAATTTAATTTTTCAAATATCAAATTCAAATTTAATATAGTCTATAGAGGTGTATTATAATCATATTAACAACATATCTTCTGATGTCGCGTATTTTATTTAATTTGGTATTTCAAAGATTTTGTCTGGCAATGATTATTGTTACTAGAAGACGATTGTTGAGATATAATAGAAAAATTCCATTATGCATTTGAATTGTTTAACAGTGTACTCATTTCCTGGTTGACTCATGTTTTCTTTTTCTTGTAAAACAGCCTTCTTTTTATGTTTTTTTTATGATATTATATATTGAATAGTGTTTACAGACCCCACGTTTATTTATTTGTAATCAGTGTAAGCTAAAATTCCATGATACCATATTGTACTTGGATTAAAGCCATTCTACTGTTTTAAAACATACTATGTTCAGTTATGAAAGTAGAAAAAAACAGGGATTCCAAAAAAGTTTAAAAAGAACTAGCTAGGCCTATTATATTTAGTACAATCGATGTAATTTTATCGTTTCATTCTAAAACAAATTTCAATGGTCACACTGTAAACATATATATATATTAATGATAAAAGTAAGATATATTGTATATATAACAATAGTTTACCTCTCTATAATTGATATTGTCTGGGTTGAATGTAGAATTTGTTGTTTTGAATGAAAAGTTCACATGAGGAAACTGGTGAAGAATGTCGACAAACCATTCTCGTATGTATGTTTCGGAGTCCGTAAAATCCATAAAAGACATAATTACAATCTTATCATACTACACACAAATAAAAGATTCCTTATTAATATGTTTTGTTCCTACAAAACTCCTTAATGTTGACTCTTCGGTAACAGCTCTGTTTTCAGACGACTGACAAAACCTCGTCCTCCATTTTGTGATCACGTGACAGATATTATTTCCTTTTGGTGCGCGTGGTTGAAAACAAGAAATGTAAACAAAAACATTTTTGACTGCAGTTTTAATAAAATTATCTTTATCGTAGATTTTCGTAACTTTCTTGTTTGTAAAAGTTTTAAGAAATTAACATGAAAAAGTGGTGTTTGTTGATGCAAGTGCTAAGGCAACCCATGACGGCTAAGGAGGGCAAGCCCGTCTATCGCGTGAGTCATGCGTGACGTCAGTGGGTTTCCCTCTTTAGAACACTGGCGCATCCGTTTGCAACAGAGCCGCCGAGGTCACTCGTTATTTGGCAATATTTTACTAGTTTGAAGCGGATTTTGCATAATCGCATCCACTAGCTGATTTCGATAGACATTCAACAACGCCATCGTCACATTTGGAGACGATCTGAGGTCAACTCGCTGATTGTGCGGCGAAAAACCGAAACCAGGAAAGAACCTGCTGCTCGTGTCGGTTCGGATGACTTGGGACATTACGTCTGACGTGAAGGATGCCAGGTAAGAAAAGTGGCGGAGCTGCACGCTCGAATTACGCTAATTTGCAACTCTTACTTAGCATAGATGACTTTGCACGCTCTGAATTTGCACAAATTGCTGTTTCATTCTTGCAAAAGGAGACGAGACTTTGGCCACGAGATGAATGAAGATCACCATTTTTTTTAGGTCAGGATCAGTGACCCACTGAATGTGTGTGGCGTGTGCGCACACCCTGACTTTTGCGCACTGTCTCTGTCAATGAATAAACTGTAACCTTTGCATTGCAATCGGAAGCTTAACTCATTTAACTAAATTTACAGGCGCACATTTTTTTTCTAACTAATAAGTTCGACATGCCAATTGAAATTTAACAACTGCACAAGACATGCTGACCTGCTGCATAAACTTCTTCCTATATATTTTTGGGAATAATAAAGTGTTTTTTTCACATCAAGTAACTAAACTTTATGTTTACATGATTGCAATTAAATTCATTAGTGTAGGTTAATCGTTTTTTAAATAGTCATCAGCATGCATGATATTCAAAATATATAGGACCTAAGTATATTTTTTTTTGTATTACTGTTATTATTAATTTTTGACAAAAATTTAGGCTCTTGTGGTTATTTGAAGCAAAATGAAGCAATAAAAAAAATAGAACTGACCTAAATTAAACAATTTATTTAGATAATTATGTCAATAACATTAAAAACGTTTAATCGGAATGTATTTTTTTCTTAGTCATTAATAATATTCTGAGTACATCATGCTTAAATAATTTTATTTGATAAATTATATGTAGATTTATGACCGTCTAAAATATCACACTCCAGTTTAATGTCTTGTACGTAGGTTTCAATGTCTTGATTTTTTTTTAGAGAATGTTATAATATTATAATGATGCAATCTGATCATGATTTATTGCAACATAAACTCTGCATTATGATTCATATATAAATTGACATGAACAGAAAGGATGAGTCCCTATTTCTCTAGCCTGTTCTAGAACCCATGCGTGCAATAGTTTCGGGACAGGATATAAAATGAAATTGCTGTTTACTTTAATTTTGTAAAGTATGTTTACGCATTAGCTCTACCATAATTTTCAAATAGTATTCTTCTGAATTTGTGACGACACATAGTTATTGGTCTAACTAAATTCTTATTTCAAATTATTGAATTAAATTAATTTAATTTAATTCAATAATATTTTTGTTCATATTAGATTAGTATTATTGCTTCAAGAATTTAAGCCTCCAATCAAGATTTCTGTACCCTCATTCTAAAAACAGGTAGTTGATTTTTAAAAAAATAGCTGGTTGAATGTGACAAGTTCTAGTATCACAAATAGTCCATTTCCTGGAAAATAGCTGGCTCAAAGTTGAGAAAAAGCAGGCTGTTTTTGCTGGCAATCAGCTTTCAACAAGAACAATGCATGTGACTTGCCACTTTTTGCAAGCTGAAGGTATTTTTGACCTATTTTATTGTTGTTAGTGATCATGAGAACCGAGAGATTATGAAATTAAATTTTTGTTATATAGCAGTGATTTGTATAGCATTTTTAAGGTGAGTTCTGAGCATTATTTTTTCGAACTGTTGATCATCATGAGTCCATTGACAGGGTGTTCTCGAAATGTCATGTAGTTGTACCTGAGAAACACAAGTCCGGCATAGCCATTCATGCCAAAAATAATGGAATTATTGTGCCAACAGTGTAGTTGTTACAATAATATCAATTTTTAAACGGGGAAAGTATTACAGTGTCAGATGTGATTTTCTTTCAGTCTAATGCACCTCAGAAATAAATTCAAAGACTCATAAAAACAAATGCTCAGATGTTCCAGTAGCACTTGCAATTATGATCATAGCCTGATTAAGTCGCTTTTCCATCCAAAATTATACATCCTGCTTCTTTTGAGCCAGAAACCCACCAAGTCAGCGATATTGAATTACCAGGTAATTGAACCATAGGGTTTGTGACATAATTACAACTGCAGTTTGATTTGGAAATTGGACAGCAGTGTTGACTAGCTACATGTACATGATGTATTTTATGAAAACTTGAAAATGCAACAAGTCTAAAGGTAGAAAGCCAATATGAAATTAATCTGGGGAAGGCAATGCCACAGCTACATGTATTTATAGGTAGTTTTATATATAGTATATATATATATACTAATTAATTTACACTCAATCAGATCTCCTCTGCATTTAACAAACCCCTGCTGGGAGATGTAAAGTGTTTCAGCCTTTGTGTATATCGTTAGATTTCATAGGTGTGCAATTTAAGTTTTAGATTATATACACCTGAAAGCAGGTTTTAAAAATTCCCTTCAAGCCCAACCTACAGTTTTGTAGTTCTTAAATATTGAAAGCTTGAGCAAACTCAGGCATAAAATTAGTGTCAGGCTTATAGATCTAGAGAATTAAGTGTGTTATATTGTTGTTTATCACAGAAACAATGTCCAATAAACTTCTAATTTTACACACTTACAAATAGTTAATATGTTATTAGAACAGATAAAAATAAAATAATGAAACATACATGCTGATTGACCCAGACAAAATAAAGAGTTCCCGGTACAATGTAATACGTACATGTGGTGAACAGTAAAAAAATCAGGAGACTGTGAACCAGGGGGAAAGTATATATGTAAAACATGGTGCACAAGATTAATGGGAGATCAGGTGAATTACCCTGTAGGGGCAGAGTGAAACGTGGTGCATAATGGGAGATCAGGAGACTGTGAACTAGGAAGAGTAATATATGGTCACAATGGGAGATAACTAGATTACACAATGGGTGATCAGGAGACTATGAACCAGGAAGGAGAGTAATTGTGCACAATGGGAAATCAGGAGACTACGAACCAGGGGGGAGGGTTATACATGTTGCACAATGGGAGATCAAGAGACTGTACCAAGGGGGTGGGTAACACATGGTGCACAATGGGAGATCAGGAGACTGTGAACCAGGGGAGAGTTATACATGGTGCACAATGGAAGATTTGGAGACTGTGAACGCGGGGAGAGTTATACATGGTGTACAATTGAAAATCAGGAGACTATGAACCAGGGGCAGATTTATACATGTTGCACAATGGGAGATCAGGAGACTGAATC
>JAULCA010480185.1:0-19950 GCA_032360845.1 Crassadoma gigantea | reverse complement strand
TTTCCGTGCAGTAACTACAACAACTATTAACAGATTTTCTTCAAACTTGGTCACAGGGTTGAATACTTGAAGGCCTCGGCTAAGTTCAATGACCACATTCAGATGACTATTTGGCGGAGTTATGGCCCCTTGAATAATGAAAAACGTCATTGATAACTGCAATAAATGTTAACTGATTTTCTTCAAACTTAGTACAAGGGATGAATGCTTTCAGGGGTTCAACCAATTTTGATGACCACCTTCCCAATACTTCACTTGGCGTAGGTATCGTCCCTTAAATAACGAAAAACGTCTTTATCTGCCATTTCTGTTCATCAACTCTCTATAATATTATACTATTGTCTGCAAACTTAGTTACATGGTTCAACGCATTAAGGGCTTGGGCAAGTTTGATAACCACTTTAATCAGACTCCATTTGGCGCTGTATTTATCTGCAGTTTCCGCTTAACAACTGTAGAAAATAATAGATAAGACTTTCGTTTTCTTCGATTTTCAAGCTATACCTTATGTCTCAACAGCACAATCCTCTCCTGTTTAAACCTAACCTCAATAACGTTTACCTACAATATTTCTTGAAAGCGGGGGATATAAATTCCACGAATTTGCATGTTTAATTTGTTTGAAGGTTTATTGGATGTGGCAAGAAGAATGTACACGGAGATAGTGGATGATATATCAGGTAGATATATGTGTGTGTGTGTTTTTGTAGGTTGGTATGAACGAATGTAAGTCATCTAATAAGAAAACGAGTCCTAACATTGTTATCTCAAATATGTTGTTTATTCTATTTTACATCCTTTTGTTTGTCATAGATGTTTTAGGTGCCATTTAGTACCATAGAGATTCAAAGTCCGATCTGCAGTGTAGGGATTGAAAAATAATATAACTACTGTTACCCTTTTGTATCATTCGTAAGAGGTGACACTGTTGAAAATTAATCTTATAACTAGGAATTTTCTTTAGCGTCCTTAAATTGGGAACACGAATGCGATCCCAATAGCCAATGCCGCTCTGATTATGAACTTACAGTGAAGTTTCGTCTTTTGACCTAGATAAGCAAAACTCCTCAAAAAATAATATTTTCTGCACTGCTTGGCTTTCAGTTTTAAATTAATAGGGGTAACGTCTGATTATCGGTATAATGTGACCTAATAAATTGGCAAACTACCGTGGCCAGGTTACTGTAAAATGACTTTTCTGTTACCTTATCATCAAACTGTTTTCATATGACCTTAACTGTTGGAAGAACGTAACATCCCAATAAACCAAATCTTCTCTGAACAGTCTCCTAAAAGACGATTCTGTTTCATGATCATGATGAGGATATAAAATAACCTATTTTAAGAGTTGGTGACACAGTTGGGTGGCCAGTATGGTTTGCCTCTGAAGACCAGCTACAACTCAGCAAGAGGATTCTTCATCCAGACATCCGCATCAGGAAAGGATGGTTTAACTGCAGACAATTTGCCTGGGATTTTCATTAAGGTTACAAAGGCTAAAAGCACGCTAAGCTTTACAACCACAGATTTGGTGAGTCTTTCCTTCATTAACTTAGGTCAAATTGAGTATCTATCTTACCCACTCTTTTCCTTCTCTTTAGTTATTTGCATAACACACAATCATATATTGAATTTGAAGTTTTGTAGCGTTTTTAAAGGTTCATCAAATTTCATGATTTTACACCCCTTCTTTTCTTTTTCAACGATGCTTCAGACCAATTCTGATTTCCAACTTTCTGGTCTCTAGTATCAGGGATGAATCCTAGAAGTACGAAATAGTTTTATGATGTAATGTTCACTTTTACATGCAGTTTCTATTACCAACTTTTATAGGTGCTATTACATGTGTGTGTCTTGAATATGTTCATCATAGGACAGATGTATTTTTCTTCGATATATCGTTCATCCTAGGACAGATGCATTTTTCTTTTCATGACAAGTGTGATATATATCTGATGTATTTGAAGTAAAAACAAATGACCTCCAATCGATTTGTTGAGATATCCGTGTTATCTGCGATACCATGCTCAAAAACAATTCACCGCGCATTTATAATGTATCATTTTTGTATGGTGTAGAGGCCTTCAAGAAATGCAATTTTTTCAGATCAAATTGAATGGTGAGCCAAGCAAAGTATTTTTAAAAAGGACAATTTACTTGTTTACTTAGTTACGATTGTTTGTTTGATGTTTTCAAATTAATTATCGTTACAAAGATACATGTATGACATTTATGGTTCATTGTTGTTTAAACATGTTTTTGTTTTATATAACACCTTCCCATCTTTGTAAAATATGTGACGTGCTTTTTATTAGCAAATTAAAGACAAATAAATTTTAAAGTGCATTGTCACCGTTTTGTTTGTTTATAAAGTAACTGATATATAATTTGACACTTAATGTATCATTTACCATTATACGTATATCGTGTATAAATATTTGCAGGAGGTCTCATGTTATATATGTATTTATCACACAATTTTCAAAATATAAGCCTTAAATTCACATTTATGAACACTTGGCGGAACCGTTGTTGTTATTTAAAATTTCCATTGTTTAAAGGGAAAGTGAAAATCACTACCTCACTTAATGACTGCTATTTTTCGTTATCTACAGGCATATATATAGGTATACCTATTCCTTGTTACTGACAAATTCATTTTATAATCAGTAACATATATATGATAGATGCATGTTCAAAATGTCTTTTATGAATAGCTCTATTCACTGATTCTATCCTATCTGTTCAATATCCATTTTCAGCCAGAATTCAACAATCTCTAGAGGAAATATACCTTATGGCAAATATGTAAGTTTCAGAAAACGGTCATATACATTTTCTTGTGAAAAGATAGTTTCACTTGTAAGATTTTGTTATAAAAGTGGTGTAATTACATTGTATGTTGTATTTTACAATCAAATTGCTAGGTGTTTTATTGTGTTGCTAAATACACACCAACAGACACTGTCGAGACTTCTGCTAGTTTAATTCGTTAGGGTTCTATACGTCAGTCAAATCTTGTAATAAAAATCCTTTTAAACTCATGTTAATCATTCTTGTTGGCATGGATGATAGCACGGGGTGGGGGTCTTATTGTGAGAAAAACCGGAGATCTCGGTGAAAATCTACATGGACTGGCAAGTACGCTATCAACTGCACCGCTCGACCACCCTCTTTTTAAACAAGCCATACGGAAATGGTAATGCTTATGAATGATAAATATAACCTGTAGTTTCTGTAATTTGTCTTACCTTGCTCCTGTTAATATATGTTGGTCATTGTCAATTAAGGCACCAAAAAAACGTGATTCATAAGCATGACTCTTACGACTTTATTGCTTTACAGTTAATGTAAAGGCAAGGTTATAAAACAATCTTGGATGAATCTGCTTGTCAAGGTATAAGGGAGCATGCATGTTACATATTTTTTGTAGTTAAACCATAAAATATAAGTTGCGTATTTGTCTCTGCCATATACATTTATGTATATTTGTAGAGTTGTGACTGCTTTGTTAAATGACATCAGGAGTTACTTGGGCTGTCTCTATAAACTGACAGAATCTGTGGCCATTATAGATGTTCTCCTGTCCTTTGCTCATGTGTGTACTCTCTCAAACTATGGTGAGTTCCCAATACATACGAAAATCAGATCCATCCAGCAGTGTTGGAAATAGCAAGGATCTGATTTCATATTCATTTATATATATATACAAGAATCAATCGTGATATAAGATATAAGAACACTAATATATCTTAACACAGGCACTTCAAATCTGTTTTCCTGATTTTTATACGCCTGTCAAATTTTGACGGGAGTATTATGTTATGGGGTTGTCCTGCCGTCCGTCCGTCCGTCCGGCGTAAACTTTTGTTTGTCCGGTAATCTCCTCCTACATTTTTCGACGGATTTCTTTTAAACTTGGTATACATTATAATCATGATATGAAGTTGTGTCTCCATGAAAAGATATTTGATTCGACAATTTTTGCAAAAGTTATTGCCCTTTGTTTATTTCAGTATTTGATATTTTGTCCGGAGATCTCCTCCTACATTTTTCAACGGATCTCTTTGAAACTTGGTATACATTATAATCATGATATGAAGTTGTGTCTCCATGAAAAGAATTTTGATTCCACATCTTTTGCAAAAGTTATTTCCCTTTGTTTATTTCAGTATTTGATATTTTGTCTGGAACTCTCCTCCTACATTTTTCAACGGATCTCTTTGAAACTTGATATACATTATAATCATGATATGAAGTTGTGTCTCACTGAAAACAATTTTGATTCGTCAAATTTTGCAAAAGTTATTGCCCTTTGTTCATTTCAGTATATGATTTTTTGTCCAGAGATCCTTTGAAACTTGCAGGGCTAAATAATCATGACACGAAATGATATTCGACGGGCGTATATTGTTCCGCTCCGTGGTACTCTTGTTATGCACTACTATACAAATTTCATTGAAACCTATCTCATTTTATGTATGTTTCTAGGTATTGATTTCAAAATGTATAAGTCTTAGAAAAACAGATACGAAAACATTTCGATAAATGTATAGTGCTACTTGCTCAATGAATTTAGTTTTATATTCAATTTTAATGTTTATTTCAATTGTTTGCCTCGTCTATGGTACTTATAACCCGGTTTCAACAACATTTCATATGCATGATCGGTACATTATTTAGCAACGCACCCCATACTTTTAGTTTCGACTTTTGTTTTTTGACTGATATTTATCTTTAATCATTTTTAAGCCCTGTCCGGATAATTTACCAAAATGATGGGTCAAGTTACAATTACATTTTCCATGAGTGATGCAAATTAAACTGTACATCGTTAACGTATTTGATAGACCAATATGTATTGCATGTTCTGAGTACATATATACCTACACACTTGTCGGTTGATGTCGTTTCAAAGCAGTTGTGGTACGTAATGTATCTAATACTGTTAGATAAATAGATAAGCATGTAAATCTACGTTTTATGCACTGTTGTAATCTGTAGATTTCTATGTACACATCAATAAACCAATGAACTCCGACAGGCTTGGAATTGTTATAATTGTTATGAAATTGAAGAGACCATATAATTCAGTTGCCTAAAAGACTATGCTTGAATATCTTCTTGAATCTTTTACAATAGCATATCATAATTTCTTGTGTAAAGTAGTACCCCCGTCGACCTTCATTTGAACTGAATTCCCGGGTTCAGAATCAACTTGTGTCAGACATTAATAAAACCCGGTATATTATTTCTGTATTTTCTGATTTCTGTTGAACGTTGGTATAAACGTGACTTTCGAACCTCTCATTATGTTATGTACATGTTTTTCAATGAAACAAAACCTGAATCTATTCCGAATGTGGCGTCTGGATCACTCCTCTTAATTACGATAGGTAATGTTTGCAGTGAGGCCAGAATTTACCGACACACTAGCCATCAAGCAAGGCAGACATCCCATACTGGAGAAGATTGCTATAGGCCAGACAGTACCAAACAATACTGTGAGGAAAACAACTTTAATCTGTTTCTTATTACCCCCCACCCCGTCCCGCAACGAAGTTAGGGGATATCCGGGAATCATGTTGTCCGTTTGTCTGTCCGTCTGTAGACTCATCAATGTAACGGCTACTCCTCCTATACTACTGAGTGGAATTCGCTTAAACTTGCTGGCAGTAGTCCTTATACATTGTAGATGTGCGTAATTTGTACCAGGTTGAGTTACCTCCTTTTTTCGGAAAGTTATGTCCCTTTGGGAACTCAACAATATAACAGCTATTCCTCCTAAACAACTGAATGGATTTCAGGGGGGGGGGGGGGGGTGCATGAGTTGGCCCCCGGACGTCAATTCTAGTTTTTGAAAGTTTAACAAGCAAATATTTGTTTGTTTATTGTTAATGATTGCATTTTATGATTTATATCATTATAAACAAGGTTAAATCACTCTATCTAAATATACCATTTAAAATATGTTTCTGATAAAACTTAGTTTTTATACATGTAGAAATGTAATTGCTGAGGATCAAATTTAAGTATTATATCTCAATACCATATTGTAATATATCCCTTTTATGTCATGGCAGTATGCTTCAGATGAGAGCAATTTCCTCGTCATAACTGGACCAAACATGGTAAGAGTCTTGAATATGTTTTCAAATTGCCAAATGATCTTTTGTCTACTTCCTAATTACATAATTAGACTTTCAGTTTTCAAAGGTATCGGTAAATAATATAAGCAATTTTAGAATAATGTAATATACTTTTTCACACAATTTAAGGCTTTTAAACATTTTAGCTGTGTAATATATATTCTAGTTTGAGTGTTCATTAAAGATAATAACCAACGTCATACTTATGCCCGATATTGCACATATAAATTATTTTAGAGTGGGAAATCAACGTATCTTCGCCAAATTGCTCTACTCCAAATTATGGCCCAGATTGGATGTAGTGTTCCGGCCGAGTACGCTTCTTTCCGAATAGCCGACCAAATATTCTCAAGGATAAGCACTGATGATGAAATGGAAACTAATTCCTCAACGTTTACTCTAGAGGTAAGAACAAAATAGGTGTTTTGAACAGAAGCTGAATTTCTTCTTGGAACACGCTTCTCATAGAACTGATGACACCTGTTACATATAAAAAATCTTAAGAGATAAATCTGTGTAGTTTTATTAACGTATTGCTTTATGTGTCAATGTGATTTGATAAAAGCTACCGAAAGATGCGCGTGTGTAAATACGTATTTTTTTCTATTCTCATATCTTGATTACTATGCCAGATTCGTTTTTCTACTGTATCCTTAAATGTGAGTGGACTAAAGACATTAGGGATTTTTTACACTAAGCATCGATATATCTCTCTAAAACAGTATGCTTCTTGTCAAGATTAATTTCGTAAGTTTTGTACACTAATAAGAATCAATCTGTACTTGCATATTTTTGTTGAATCCAAAATATACCCCTGTATAGACAGTTGTTGACAATAACACATAAGTTGGTTTTAAAATATGCGGCAGATACGGCTGACCATTCAGAACACAGGGGTGGAGGTTGGAGCAGTTCATGGTGTCGTGTCATTCCTTTTGTTGGGCGCCTCCTCTGTTCTTGGCGTTCCGTTTCGACTTTCGACTTAATAATTAATGATATTCGTATGTGTTGACTAGGTAGTAAATTTTTGCTTTAATCTGATACATGTGTTTTATTTTTTAATCGTTGTATTGCCAGATGAAAGAAGTTAACTACATCATTCAGAATGCATCCAATCGATCACTGGTAATCATGGATGAACTTGGAAGAGGTATGTAATACGAAGTTCTTCGATACATGTTTTTTTTATTAAGTACATGCGTTATAAAAGTCTATTAAAAACCTTCTGCCTGATTATTTTTTTATTGTTCTTACAACTACATATATTCCAGTAATAAAATACATATTTTAATTTCCTTATATCTGAATATATATTTTAATGCTGCTAATATTTTTCTTAGGTACCAGCCCAGAGGAGGGAGTAGGAATCTGTCATTCAATTTGTGAATATCTTATCCAATTGAAGGTATAGTTGTTTTAAGGTCACCGATTTATGTGAATATTTCCTTTGAGAAATAATTTGATTTTGATGATCCCAACTGGCATCCTATAGCAAATTCTCCATTATACGTCACCATTCATCATACTTAGTTATTTCTCGCACCACATAATCATTCTATTATGTATAAGAACTCTGCGAAAGATAACGTAAGTTAATGCAAGTAATAACCGTAAACAATTCAATGTTAGGTGTATGCAGATGTGGTCGATTATATTACATGTAAGATAACATAGGAATTATAATAAGCCTTTAAATTCAGAAAGATACCTCTACACATGTTTGCTTTAAACCATAACATGAGACAATCTTAAAAAACCCAATTTTGAAACCCTAAAATGGATAACAATAATCAATATTCTTTTCCCCTCATTATCTGATATTGGTGGATTGTTCAAATTGCCCGTCCTTTAACAATTATTGTTGGCACTCTCGTGAAGTACCAGAGAAGTCATTTTCAATGATCACTCACACAGGACGGCTACCAGACAGCCATATCAATTTTGACAGCTTTTACACAATTTCTCAAGAAATGCTTGACAGATCCTTCTAAAATGTCATAGGTTTATTTTCATAAGCCTTTTGTCATGCATGTTTTATTTGGAGGCTGATCAGTGCAGCAAAATGGTTGCCAGCCAGTCATCTTAGAGTTTGACAGTATGAGATTGTTATCACTATTTCCGAAGAAGCACTAGATATGTCTTTCCCAAATTTCACATCTTTCAAAGTACTGTGATAGCAAATAGGTCAAATAACAACCTCTTGTTGAAAGAGAAGTGTCATACACAGTAGTATGAAGATCTGATCAAAAGTTACCACAATGTGCGTTTATTTTTTACATGACTCTATCCAACAGATGAGAAAAAAGATAAATATTACATAGAACTCATGATTGTAGGTTGTTGGACGGCAAGATTCCTCTTGAATTTCTTGTTCACTTTCTGGGGCATTTAGATGAATGTAGAAGTTGTTCACTCGAAAAAAAATTCTTGAGTAAAAAAAGAAATCATTTTAAATGTAAATGTAGTTTGGAGAGAACATTTACTAACCATCTTCATTCTTATTCTTCCAGGCTTTCACCGTTTTTGTCACACATTTCCTTGAGCTGACCAATTTGGATGTCTTGTATCCTAATGTGGAGAAGTAAGATTTTGGTGATTTAGATGTTTGTGTCTGATGTTCACAACCAATTCGGTCTGTTTTATTTTACCATTGTGATTACAAGTCTTTTGAGACCAGTAGCATTTATTGATGCTTTTAATAAGTTAAGGAAACGTTTGATATCGCAGCTCCTTGACATTTTGTCCCCTAGCATCACCGGTTAGCCCTAGAAGAACGAAACCTGTGTGGTGCACGCATGAACTGTAAATAATTTCCGGCATGCTGTATCTATTGCCAAATTTTAAAATTGCAATCCCATGTGTGTATCTAAGGTTCGTCTTTCAAATGGTTTCTTATGAGATATTTCAATGTATTGAGTTCAACTCTCTTATTTCTGTTGTGTAAATCATTGTTTTTAACTTGCAGCTATTGTTTTGATGTCCAGAGGTCGGTATGTACTCAGAGTGCTGAGGAGAAAATCATTTTCACTCACACACTTCAAAAAGGAAAGACTGAAGAGAGGCATTATGGTGAGTTCTAGTGTTATTTTAAAAATATTCAAAGTTTGTTGAAAGACATTTTTTCCGCTCGGGACGGGGCTATTTAAAAAGAAAATTATATTCCGTTAGTAATCGGGGAATATTAAAACCCATAACCAGTACAAATTAGTGAGCTAGAGATCAACATAACATTGTATATGTCCAATTCCTATCGGTCATAACCTCGGATCGAAAATTAAGTGTTTAAAGGATCTATATCCCTCTGATGTTTTGTACATATACCAACATCCCATGAATTTAATTTTTGATAAAATTGTAGCTGTAGCACAGTAAGGCCGTAACACTTCCTTTGGGCAGGTAGCTCAATCGTTAACAGCCAGAGTATAACAAGATTAGAACCAGGGTTCGAAACCCAATCTAGCACCCCAGATTTTTTAAAGTCAGAACACTGACGTTGATTTATATCTCTTGCATTCCTGCAGCGTATGATTTTCTTTTCGGTAATGATTTATCGAAGCTATAGCCATGCTTGAAAAACAGTTTCTGATACATAGTTACGAATTTTTGAAAGTAGTACGGGCATCCTTCAACTCTTATATCATAAAAGTGACATCATTTTCCTTTGTTTTGAAGTCGACATGAACAAAGAAAAGAGTGCTCAAATGTGAATGTGTTTGTAGTACGACTTGTGTTTATATATGAATGTTAAATGTCTTACTTAATCTAATAAAGCTATGTGTCCTACCTGTTTATTCGAGTTTATTATTAGCTCTGAGAGGGGAGTATGAATAATACAAGGTTATGAGTTTAAGGTATGTGATGATTTGGGAAAAATGGTCCTTTTGATTATAATGGTAATATAAAGCATTCCCTATTCTTCTTTCAAAGGTTTTTGAAGGTCGTATATGTTTTAATATTTTCGCAGGGCGGTAATATTTCATATCTCCCAATTGAATATGTGTCGAATAATTCTACTTAGAAGCAATCACATGTGAGGCCTATTGAAATTTATATTTAATAGTTAACGATAGAATGTCGAAAAGCTCTAGCCTCCACAACTTTTAAGGTCTCGGAAGTTAGAATTCACACTATGCTCATTACAAAATAGTAGCCAAATGTTATCATTTCATTTTCAAAAGCAGAAATGGTCAACAAATTTAGCTTAAACATTGGAAACAATTTATGACTCATTTTTTAGCAAGCCGAATATTTAGTTTAAAGCGTGATCCTTTTAAGTGGAAGTAAAATATATATATTAATATACATCAAACAATACAGAATTCATCATGTCGAAGTTTCAGAGTGAAAAATGTCTAACCTGTATTTTAGGAATGGAGTTGGCAAAAATGTCCAGCCTTCCAAGAGATTTGATTGAAAAGGCAGCTTCGTGTGCTTTAAAGATATCGAGAGCAAAGCATGTAAGTTATACCATTATAGCAATGAATAGTGAAATGACTTGCCCATGTGAATATAAGAAAGAACCACGATCAGCTTTGTTTTCATTTTTTTTAAATGTTACTTATATTTTATAAACTTTTGGTCCCTAGCAACACCGATAAGGTTTAGATGGGCGACTCGGCCGTATGCTGCAATTTGATTCATATTAAGTTTACTGTTTCTCTTACCAAATTTTAAAGGTGCAATCATCTGTTTGTATATTGCATCTTTCTTCATTTGCTATCAATCATGCCCTAAGAAATTAGTTTGCATTTAACCGACCACTTTCTATATATTTTGTTTAAAGTAGGCATTTTGCTTTCTTTGCTGAAGACTAAGTGAGCTGCTGTCATGGTACACCATCAATAAACCAGGAGTCTTCTGTCTGTTTAACAGAACTATTTAGCTACCATACTTGCTGCTGTACATCCCGACATCATGTACCGACACCATCAATGTCGAAATTACTCGCTGAAATGTTTGGCATTTCTTAGCTGTATACTTTGTTACGGGGGGGGGGGGGGATAATGCCTTTCCTTCCGTTTCGATGTCTTACCTGTTAGTTTCTGTATTTATGATGTTGAATACATGTTCTACTTTTTTCCTTGAAACGACTTCTTCTGAAGAGAGTTGTTTAATCGGCTAGCCCACGTGAAATTCGACTAGACTAATTAAATAGGCTAACCCATGTAAAATCATCTGACTCCAAACGTATATATCTCGTAAGCAAAATTATCGTAGTTTATAATGACTTATAATAGCGGTAGCCCTCTGTAGTGGCTTTAGTCAATGGAAAAAAACAGACATCCGCAATATCACCTCAAGGGTGGAACAAGCCGCTTGTAAACACAATCATGTCGCGTCTCTGAATTTTATTTTATGCTGTTCTACTTAATTATATATGAAAATGACTCGCATAACTTATGATTAAGATGTTGTTGAGAAAACTGATTGAAATACTAGCGATAAAGGATAGGTCACAGAGGTTTTAAATAAATCTGTATGTAATAGTCGATTACCTATTTTAGTTTGCAGATGGAAATACTTCTGAAAGTAGCAAACAACGGGCTGTTTTTAAACTTGCCACAAGGCTTGTGCAAACTGCCAGAAATTCAAGATTGGATTCTGATGGTCTTAAGATTTATCTTCATGGCATGAAAAGTCAATTTGAGAAAGAAACAGGGCAGTAACTCCGTTGAAGGTTGTTGTTGTACCTGTCAGACTGTTTTAGTGTAATGCTGTACCTGCCTTGGTACTACATTAAAAAGTGCGATGTTGTAGCTGGATGACAGTTATTCGATGGAAGAAATTTGCGTCACTGATTCTAACGGAGTACTCTAAAGATCATATATGGCTTATGACAGTAAAGTATGACTACATTATTTTTCAAAATCACATGGCGACTTTATAATAATGTGACGTTGTTTGCTTAATTTTAAAATTGCAGCTTAATATTATTGTGATGTCGGTTGATTGGCTTCTGGTTACTCAGAACTTAAGGCGTTTCAACTTATTACCAGTATCAAAGCGCGTTTCATTTGACGTTGAAAGCTTTTGCCATGTTGTAAAAATACGCTTATGTTAAATACGAGGGAAACAGATGCACTTTTTTGTAAGGGTATCAGAAAAACAATTTTATACTGTTGTAAAGCAATATTGATTTTTGGATGACATTATAGACTATTTCTAGACTCAATATTCTAGACTAACTTCCCACTTAAATCAACTGTACTCCTTGCAAAAGTCATCCTCAGGTAAGACATCCCTGCCATTACTATCATAAACTGTGTAACTTGACCGCGGGTTAATTTAAGCAATATATCATGGATGATGGTTTTAATGCATTTCAAATTGTATTAAATAACAAATTTATAAAACCATGTTAATATAAAATGATGCACTTGCTGTAATTTTTTTTTTGGAGGGAAGGGGGGAGGGGGTGGGGGTTGTAATATGATATTTTTTATTCTTTTGTGTAAATGAGATGTATATCAAACGATGCAATTTTTTCTATGAATTGAAATAAAACCCCTTAAAAAGACTATGGTTATTTACTCTAATATTGATAATTATGACAAAGTACTTGTCCTTTGTCAGGCCTTAATTATTGAGTCAGGTGGGTGAGGACATTCTGTTTTGAAACAAGGGTGCGAACAATTTGTTCCTCAAAAAAGAAAGAAGCGAAAATGCGTGTAGAAAGATGAAAATGGACTGTTTGATCCAAGATCAATGCTTATATAAACTGTATGCTTTTTTACCGATATGTATTACTACACACAAAAACAGACGTTAATTAACTTTAATGATTTAAAAAAAACGCCTAGTTTTTAAGATTTCCCTTTTTTTGGGGCACATAGATTTCCATACAGTTATAAATGAACTTTAGATATGAGTTCAGTCTTTTTTCAGCATATCATAATGTATTGCGTCTCTCGACCGATATATTAAACATGATTAACCTCATTTGTTTTTTATCGACAACCACATGATGTAACCCTTACGGCCTCTAGTCGCATGAGGGTGTGACTTCCATCATCTTCGGTATTATATACGGAGAGCGGAGACATTGCCGTGGGTGTGCAGCATGGCTCTGGTGGAATGCCGTTTGTGGAGTGGCCATGGTAAGTACGATACAAATCTACGATGACCGATTGAAATGTGAAATGTAAGCTCGGATGGCTGGATAAAGGCGATGGACACCCACCAGAACAAAAGTTTGCCTGGACCGATAAAGGAGCCAGCACATGGTACCAGCCAATATCCGCGAACGCTACTGACCAGGGGTGTACATGACATATGTTTGACTCGATATGTTCAAATGACGATTCACCTGGAACTTGCGTGTCTTGCATGGGCGTTTCTGTTATCCCGTCGTTTGCAGATCTTTTTATCCTGGTTTGATATTTTTCTCTTTCACTGAGTTTATCAAGTACATCCATATACGGAGTAGAAAACTCGTGCCAAATATTCAAATTCACATTCAATTGAATGACAAGAGCAATCGAGAATTTTCCAAAGGCTTCGCACTGTAAACGGTTTTCTCTGTTCTTCACACAGACCTCAATTTTTATTGTGCTGTGACCTTTCCGAAGATGATGTCGTAAGTGGCGTGTCACATTTAATGCATGGCCTTCGAATGTCCACTTTGCGATTTTCCAATCTGAAATCGATTTAGACATATTTTAAAGATATTAATAAGAGCTTAGCGAAGCTCTTTAATGGTTACACATGCAAGCGTTAACAGAGTTGCTTCCCCTTGCTTCATATTGCCTTTATTTTGTTTTCGTCCAGTAGTAGACCTCCATTGGGCAAGCAGGAAGTTAATCCTTTAAGCAAAGATAATTGTGTTTCAACAAATACATGAACATTCTCAAATAGTATATATAACAGCCTTCATGTTAAATTACTTATTTATTCAGATAAAAACGTATGTACTTTCTGAGTGAAAAAGTCTCACACAAAATGTGAAACTAACAGGCATGAAACTTCGTTCAGAGATGATCGTACTATGACGTCACAAGCACGTCACAATCCATCGGCCTTCATCGGTTATTTCCGGGAACATGAAAAATAACCGAAAAAATCCTGGAACTGATGTCCGTTGCATTTTGCTTTCTGTCGGTGCTTGAAGAGTTTTTTTTTATTACGGTATCTTTTTACAGCAGGTACAAAAAGTAAAAATGCGGACTTTTTCTGAAGATCTTTTTCATCAACCCAGTTCTGTCACTATTTCTACCGGGAGATATCTTTAAAAAAAAAGTCGGCATTAAATCAATAGGTAAACGTTATTTTTTCATCATCTAAAATTTCATCAGCTTTTGATTTACATTTGATGAGAATATGAACGAAATGATTAACAGTTTTGGAAATCTGGTTATAGTTTTACATTATTTATTTATGCATCACCACTTATAAGAGAAACAATGGAAAATATGACCGTGCGAAATCAACGCCCTTTTTCAGCAATGAAATATAACTAGTTACAAACAGAAACGTTTTAATTTTATTTTGCATCATTACCTGTCAAACCTCAGTGAAGGTTACACAATTTGAATTTTAATCCGGTGTTTCAGGATGGAACAGTAATTGAGACTACATATCGATATTAAGACAATCTCAGTAACATCAAAGTTTTACAATGTTTCCTTTTTATTTTGTTTTTTAACTAGCATCTCTATACATTTACTCAGACTATTCGTCAAATATGTTATTTGCACTTTTTCTGTAGCAAATACCAGTTTCCCCCCAGCTGATCAGTCATTCTGTTTGTGCCCTGACGGAAGCACACCGAAGATTTAAATCTTAATAATATGAGAGAAAGTTGAAGGCCCCGGAGAAAACCTGCGTGGTCGGGCAGGTGACCGGGGTTGAATCTGGCCATCTTGGTAAAGATCAGCGACTATCAGCTACGCTACCCGACCCATCATATAGTTTCGCAAAAGAACAAATATCTACTTAAGCTTTGACGAAACGAATATGGCGTCATTTATGCAAAAATTATATTGTGGTCATACTGATACTAGCCATCAATGATACAAATCAAATATACATACAGAAACCGGGGCAAGTTCGGCCATCCCTGATAGTTTTGTTTTTGAGCTTATATTTATAACTTTAAGGATCTTAGCAGTTTAGTTGGCGAGGAAAACTAATGCAAAATAACTTAATAGGAGAAAATCACTTTTGAGAGGGTAGAAAGAAAGTCATGATTTCGCTTCTAGTTATGCGGTCTTTTTGAAACGGAATTGCTATTTTATTACAGTCAAACGTGTAACAAACGGATACCGAATACAAACTGTAATTTCGAGCGATGGCTGTTCGGTTCGATGTAATCTTTCTTAAAAGGCGTTGAGCTAAATCTCGACATAAAAAATGGAGTAGAATTAAGGAACTGATCTTCTGGCGTTTAAATCACGTTCAATTACCATATTGATATAGTGTATCATTTTTTTGCAAACACGCACATGTAAAATAAATTAGAAAAAAAACTAGATATCTATCGCTTGTAAAAGATTTTAAAAAATTTAAAAATATAACTGATTCGTCGGCCATTTTGAAAATAGGTAATCTTGCGTTTTACAAAATCGATAAAGTCACTTTTCTTTTACATTAAATTAATCGCTTAAATATTAGTGTCTAACTATTTTACTTGCAATTCAATTTTTACTTTACAACTATATGATATTCAATATAAGATGCAACAAAGTTGAAAATTATACAATATTGGTATTTTCTCCCTTTATTAGTATGACAGGGGTCTTTGGTTTTTGACCCTGCAAAACGTGAAAAAATAAATAATAATTATGGGACGACAAAAAAAAGAGAAAAAACAAAGGGCTCCCATTTTTGTGGCTGTTTTAGAACGAGTAACGCATTTTCTTTTGATCCATTATTGTTTTTAATTTAAAAGTCGATATCTGGTAGCAAATAAGGGGTAGGGGTAACCTAAATCGATTTTCGTAGATAATTGAAAATTAGAAGAAAATAGTAATATCAATTCTGGAAGTATTAATACATTTCTGATGACACACTTGAAAGATATTGTATAAATTTGTTCTGCATACGGCCAAAACAAAACAAAAATACCAAAAATAACATATGTTGAATTGGTATCGATAAGACGAACAAACAGACATATAATTCTTTTTGCATTTTCTACTATACCATAACTGCTTGTTCCGAAAATTCATATAAGAAATAAACATAAAACAGGAATTTTCTCACAGGAGTACACCTTCATTGATCAGAATTTTCTAAAGATACTGTGAAAGGTGGAGACACCTGTTATTATTGTACAAATTGTAAAACATGTATACTTTCTTTACAAAAGGGAAAATAGTATTTAAAGGCTGTAATATAAAGCTTCGTAATATTAACACAGGGGAATTGAAGTACTAAATAGTAAAAATAACGTGAATATAGTAATTGTTGCTTTGCAAAGGTTTGTTCGGAATAGCTAAAGGCTTTATTAAGGTAGTACGATTTTATCTCCTTTATCTGGAAATTATTGCTCACTTGTTTTCCTTAGAATATCAGAAAATTGTACATATGTATTATGTATGGACCTATTAATTCTACTTTGAAAGGAGAGACATATAACCTTATGTGTCTTGTTCCCTTTTTCTTATGATTATTATGAAAAAGTATGATGAATAACTTAATAATTTAAACCAAATAGGCATGTTATACTTACGGTGATACCGACGAGTGTAAGGTCCTGTCAGAAACGACACCCGTACTCGTTTAAAACTGTGATCATAATCCTTTATAATGATGTCAGCCCGCTGGATTTTAGAGATGCTGCCAATTCTTCTGGACACGTTGAAAATTTGTTCTCCTCCCACTGCAATGAAAATATCAGTTGAACTTAAACTAAACCAAAACTAAGGTGTAGTAGTTTGGCAATAGTTTCCTTTGCCTTAGGTTTCATGCTTTTTCATCATTGAGGTAACGCGTAATTCACTTTCGTATTGTTATTATAATCTTGATGTCTCGAAATTGAGGTAATTTTGATGTCTGCATGTTCTTGACATTCTTTAGGTATCTACTCGCCTTCTAGCAAATAGATGGGATTTTTTTTGTCTTTGAATAAACAATTATATAAAGGATTTTACACCATACCCAGTTGTGTAACGTGCAAATGAGTTTGATTACAATTTCAAGTTTTATAACAACTATTGGGATTAAACGTATCGCAAAATCAAATCTTCTATAGAAATTCGGCTGATAACTTTGAAATGATATATATCATACAATATTTGATATGTCAGATATCTTGTCATTGCTCGAATTCTACAAATTATTCAATAAAGGGTGGCATTTTTATAATATGGCATTTTTATTACATTTTACTAGAATAAAATGACACTTTTTTATCGTAAACAAACCGACCAAAAGACAACAAAGATCGTGAAAAGGATCTTTTTGACAAGTTTCATCGTGTAAATATTTTAACAATTTAACACTTTATTGAAACTGCAATATGTTACCAGACCCTTTGTCTTATAAAACGTTTTAACAAAATCGAGCCTATTTAAATTCATGTTCATGTTTAAAATCTCATTAAAATTGAGCACTCGAAAGAATTTAACTCCAGAACTAAATGAAGCATAATGATCGTTGTCTCTGTTAACCCTTTTCATATGTACCCCTTTTAGGTAATGATGATTTTTGCGTAGCCAGAAGTTGATACTGCGGCTGAAGATCAGTCTCCGAAATCGATGTAAGCCATAAAATACTTGTTTAAGAATAAATTATCAGTTTAAACGACAAATTATCAATTTGCAACGTGATAATGGATTATAGAGACCTATAGATACAGGTTTCTATTATAATGCAAGATTTTATCACACCGTGCAGAAAAGATATTTAATTTCGGTTGGTTTTCTGTATCGATTTACTAAATTTTGAATTATTAATTTCTATGAAATTTGAATGCCCATTTTAGATTTTTTCAAAATTGTTCGAGTAAAACTGGTATCTTCAAAACCCAACATTTCGGCGAAGTATACATGTACATGTCTTGGCGACTCACTAGAGCATTAAAATGTTCATTTGTAGAGCTATGAGTAGTTGGAAATTCCGTATTCAAGTACAGAGCACACAGGCCTTTTGCGATTCAATCTACATATATTTTCCTAGCCTTCGAAAACCCACAATTATTATGGAAGCTCATACTAATGTAAGAAAAGAGTCCTGTCTTATTAGTGCAAACAAAGAGAGGAAAAAGGCGCTTTAGACCTTTTGAAAATTAATACTTGTTACTTGCTAATTGTTCGCAAGTAAAAATTTGCATTTCAAATTTGACAATATTTTTCTCCAACCGGTCAAAACTTTCATTTGTCGAATTTAAATAGTATCATCAACTTTTAAAAAAAAAAATAAAAAAATAAAAAAAAACGCTAAAAAAATATCTTCAAGACAAGTTTCGTTATTGATTAAGTGAGGTAGTGATCTCTAAGTTCCTAAGGAAATGCGCAAACATGAATGATAATTTGATGAATTTTTTCCATGTTTTACCCCGATACTGCATCAAAAGAAATCAATATTTTGCCAATTTTTTGCAAATGAGTTCATCAGCTCATCGTGCTTAGTCATGTTTTTTAGGGTTTTTTGTTTTTACTGTTTACTATATCATTGAACGCCAGCCAAATGAACATATAAGCTTGAACCACTCCTATCATAAAAAGGATCCTCTATTTTGTGTTTCGATCCATTATTTATTAAATAGTTTTATATATATTTACGATTTTTGAAAAAAGTCTTTTCGGATATGATTTTGAAATATTCTGTAAACCGTTTTTAACTGCTTCGATGCGTTTGATTTCATGCCTCCTACAGCCGTTTGATAGTTCAACATATTAAACTGTGTTCTATCGTAGCATTCGGTAGTGAAAATGTTTTCATTTTTTATGAGGATTAAAAGATTTTTATTTCAGGTATCCCGACCGACACTAGATTTCACCTCGGACCCTAGCAATTTTATTTCATTCGAATGCACTTAAAACGTCCTATTTGACGTGCCGAAAATCGTAGGCGTCTTTATGGTACCTCTGTAAATTCTGTTATTGTATTGATCTTTATGCTTGTATGGATTTGATCAAAATAATCTTTACAAATTTTAACAAAAGTATACTTACCCTGTTTTGAGTAGAATATGTTGACTTGTTCATAGTTGTCCGTATTAGATTCCAGTTTATACACGGCCTGTCGGCGGTAGGAGGGATCATTGTCAGTCTCTGTGAGCTGTAGAAACCTCCGTAATGTAATTGCAGGAATATATTCTTTATGCTCTGGCATATAACGCATATTGCGGGATAAAGATTTCAGCAGTTCATCCTGGCGAACGCGAGTAAAACAGACAAACAGAAACGTGATGTAGAAGAGACTGTAGTACCAAAACAGACGATATTTCACATTCACGCAACCTTTCTTCATAATTGATATGGTCTAACGTTGATGTAAAGATAGCATGGCGAACGGAAGCTGGCACATATTTGAACTACTTAACGCGGATGGCAGATATTATTTTAATGGGAAGATGTTAACATACCTAGAAAGCATAGGCACTGCACACAGGTAGGCGTTACTTTGCTCTGTGAGAGAATATGAATGAAGACCAAATATTAATTTGATGGATTGCATTCCCGCTTTAAGTGCCAGTGTTTCTCGATCATTTTTCACTTTCATATTTACTTGTTTTTGTGGCACACTGACCGAGAAACACATGTGAAGAGTAAACATCGAACTGCGCAAATATTACTTTAATGACGCGCATCAACCGAGCTTGTCAGCTTAGTTTTACGTAGCTTTTGTTTGTTTAATT
>JAULCA010480074.1:5225-15652 GCA_032360845.1 Crassadoma gigantea | reverse complement strand
ATGCATAAATGATTTTTTGCTATTTTAAAGTGGAATTGTTTTGTGTACTAGTGTATGATCCAGATACAGCTTACATGAATATTCAGTGAACATGGAACTAAAAGCGTAGCAAAATTTAATACAATTTCATAGTATCGTATTTTTTTTGTATTTTTGTAGTAATTCTATTAAAGTTTAAGAAAGGGAGAACGGTTATCGATTTGCCAACGGCATGAAGTCGCTTTCAAATGAAGTATAATCACCGTTTTTCTTCTTCGAGATGTAATTTTATGGCTTCAATGATTTAATTAATACTTGATGTCTGGTATTGGCCATTGAGTACATCGCAGATTATTATTCTGTAATCGCTTAATTACCAAAGGGTTTCGACATCTCAATAACAATCCTGTTTACAATCCAGAAGTGAAGTCAGTATTTACGTTACTTTCTTTCCTTGAAAAAAAGCTCCCAAAAAGTATTCCATTTGTGTTGAAGCCCAAATAAATTGATTGAAAACGCATCTTCATTATTTGTAGTGGGCAATTTCTGTAAAGCTGTTTTTAATGTCTCTGCGTCTTTACGGAGTATAAGTACCATTATTTATCACATAACTGATCCCATTCTACTATATCATATATATATATATATACTGCCCATTAATAAAAATGTCAATACACCTGTGTAATACAACTAAAACGTGCTGCGATTGGTCAAATCCTGAAAACATATTCCTACGCCTCTGAAGGTTTTATTCTCCTCACAATACCACATAATACATTTACTGTTACGTTTAATGAATTTAAAATGTTAAGTTTGTTATCATTATTTTAATTGAATTTAAAACTGTTCATTATTGTTTTTAAAAAAAAATGCTCGTATTATATTTAGTAATTGAACGAATCTTATAGAATCAATATGACACGGACACTTATGAACGGTCCTCTATATAAGAAATATCGTAGGGTTCTTGATAATGTTTTTTCCTATTAGTTTAATTATTCTTTTAATGTTTTATTTCACATCTTCGAAAGTTCAACATTTATGCCTACAGAATTGTTGATAAGATTTTCCGTCGAACCAATTTGCAATATAATGGTTTTTTGTGTATCTGTATAACTTGTGATTAAGTACGCTACATACATTGACAATAAGGATAAGGGGAACAATTAAGCTGTGTTCTTGTTTACTGTAACTGCAAGACTCACAATGCTCATCATCTTTGCGTAGTACACTTGGATTGATACACATGTGAAGTCTTATAATGTGTCACGTGAGGCAAATATGCATTTTATGGAAACGATAAAAAACAAACTTCGACGAATACAATTTTTACTTGTTTTATTATATTTGTGTGGGAACACAGATCAGATCAATATAATCAGAATTTAGATTAACAAGAGATAATGTATTACTTGATGTTGTTCATTAGATGAGTTTCACATACATGCTACAAATGCAAGATAAGAAATCAACCTACGAAAGGTATATATTATCATGATGCCCTCCCCTCCTATAAATAATTTCCATTACGAGATGGTCTCTTAGTCATAGAGAAGGGACTTATCCACTGCGCTACCCTTCAGGTTATTTCTATTGCTAATCCCTTTCTGCAACATAAATATTTGGAATAATTTCGAAATGTTTTGACTTCTTAAAAGGCTCACTACCTAATGCATTTGTATAAATATAGAAAAAACAAATAACCATTTAAAGCCCAAAGACAGCATGAAAGTGGTAGCGAACTGATCATGTATATGTTGCAAATACACAACATATTGTTCTGGATTCTATTTTAGGCGAAACGAACAGACATGCCCTTACCAACCTTCAAAATGAAAGTGCATCAGGGACATTAGAAGAAACAGACATAATTAACAACGAGAGACAGAACGGCATTTCAATCGCTATGCTGAAGCAATTGACTGCCAAACACAAGGCAGACGAAGAAGTGTTGATATTAGAATTTGAAGTAATATTTAGCATCAATAATTTATTAATTGTTCTACATAACAGTTTTATAAATAAATCAGCATTGTTAAAAAGTACATAGAAGGACCGAATGATATATATGATAAAATAATTTATTATAACAGTTTTATAAATAAATCAGCATTGTTAAAAAGTACATAGAAGGACCGAATGATATATATGATAAAATAAACATATGATCCAATTTCAAATTAATTGAATAAGTATTTTTCTTGTAAAATGATTGCAATACTACAATGTACTCAGATCTGAAACCAGATCTGATGTATTGTAGCTATACATTAATCAACTATATCTAATTGTACCCCTCTAGAAGTCAATTAAACAGAATTCCAAATATCTTTAATTTGGGACGCTCTTAGTGTTTAGATTTTCTCATTTCGAAGCATAACAAACGAGTCCATTTCTCCTGCAAACGTATTTGATCTCCCCTCCTCATATGTTTGATATTATCTCTTTTTTAAATGTTTGATCTCTTCTGCTAAAATGTTTGATCTCCTCTCCTGTTTACGTGTTTGGTCTCTCCTGTTTACGTGTTTGATCTCCTCTCCTGTTTACGTGTTTGATCTCCTCTCCTGTTTACGTGTTTGGTCTCCTCTCCTGTTTACGTGTTTGGTCTCCTCTCATGTTTACGTGTTTGATCTCCTCTCCTGTTTACGTGTTTGATCTCCTCTCTTGTTTACGTGTTTGATCTCCTCTCCTGTTTACGTGTTTGGTCTCCTCTCCTGCTTACGTGTTTGGTCTTCTAACCTGATGAAGCATTATCTCTTTTGTTCTGTTGTAGTGCTTGATCTACTCTCATGATGAAGCATCAGATCTTTTGTCCTGTTGTAGTGTTTTATCTCCTCTCCTGTTGAAGTGTTTGTTCTTATCTACCGTTGAAATATTAAATTTCCTCTTCCATTGGATTGTTTGATCTTCTCTTCTGTTGAAGTTTTCGGTCTCCTCTCCTGTTGAAGTGTTTGATCTTCTCTCCTGTTGAAGTATTCGATCTCCTCTCCTGTTGCAGTGTTTGATCTCCTCTTCTGTTGAAGTGTTTGATCTTCTCTCCTGTTGAAGTGTTTAATCTTCTCTCCTGTTGAAGTGTTTGGTTCTTCTCCACTATTTGGAGTAATAAAACGTTCCGATCGACCAATAAACATAACAAGTACGTTTAAATCTAATTAGATAGTAATCGTAAATTTTAATTTAGGTACGATAAAAGGCAAAATGAGAAAAGAAAGATGAATTGATGAGTAAATTCGTAGGATAACATTCAGAGATGGCATTATATTCCTGATGCGATAAATTAATGTCTACAGAAAAGAAAATTACATTACAGAAAGTCAGTACGTTTTTTTCTGATCGGCATGTTGAGTTTGCGTCCTTACGTACAATTTATCTGCTGTATTTCCTACGTTTGTGAGTATTGTTTTGCCTAATAATATGGCGTATTACTTAATCCTTAAGTATCTCCCACTGATTTCCGCAATATGTATTTTTATTGATTAAGTTCAAATGATGACAATTATTTTTGGATTTTAACATTTGCAGCATAGCTCAGTCGGACTGCTGAACATTGCCTCGTAATGCCGAAATACAAAACATTGTTAGATTTTAAATTATTTGATAAAAAAAACATATTTGCACAACAAGCATGACCAGAAAGGTTTTTTCTTCAAAACATTCATAAACAGTTTATTTGTTTCTTTTACAGACCTTGCAAAACGGAGCATGTCACCCTTGCACTATTGGAAAAAAGAATAAGTCAAAGAACAGATACAAAGACATATGTCCATGTAAGAACCAAACAAAAGGAATAAATGCATTTCTATACACTTTCTTATATCAGAATCTAAAACATCCGAATTTATTTTAGATAGCGAATTACATGTGTCCAACATGTCTTATTTATAAAACTTTTGACGTAACAAAAATTCACATTAGGTGTTCATTAAAGTAAATTTTCGTGAGAATTTCTTTTAGGAAAACCTAGAGTTATCAATGCATTAATAGTGTTTAAATGATGTTGGTTTTCATAACTAGATGATCATTCAAGGGTTATCCTTGACCCTCTTCCTGGGGAAATCGGTTCGGACTACATCAACGCTAATTACATTGATGTGAGTATAACCAAAACAATCAAACAAACATTGAACAAAAGTGTTCATATATCAAAGATATTGCGGTTGAAATTGTTGTGCTTTAGACACAATATCTGTAATGTTCGTATCGCTTTATTTTAGAAAATGTGTGAAACAAGTTTGAAAATACTTTCCTGTTATGTTGATTCAACAATAAGAAATCATGTTTACGTACATACCAAAAGTAAAATGAAGAAATCATATTGCACTAATATATGTCATAATAGCATTTTTAAAATGGCTCACCGCTGATAGGAGAATCTCGGGTTGATATGATGTAGGAAATACAAATGGCTGTATTATTCACTTCTGATCATCCGATGCCATGTCAATTGCTATAAGTAAGTTCGGAGTTATAATTAATTTTTATAAACCAAGGTCGAGTTTGGTCCATTCCAAAATGTGTGATAAAAAAAAAAGATATGACAATTTTGAAACAAAAGCCCTTATATTATTCACACCCTGATCACAACCCAAGAATAAATTAATGGCCAGCCATATTAACTGGTACAGATGTAGAACGAAAATTTTGACTCAGCTAGATAATGTTGTGTTCCAGAATGTTGAAGAAAGAAAGGTGTATGTTGCTGCCCAAGGTAAAATACTTCACAAGACAATTTTCTTGTATTTTTTTTCGACTATTGTTCTTTTAATGAGCTTAAGTTAGTCAAGACCATCTAGTGGTTATTACTTTTATTTTATGCCTGATATTTATATAAGCCCTTTGATAGTATCAGTTAAAATATTTTCAATATTATATTTCTCCTTCATTACAATGTTAGTTTAAAATAAATATAATAAATCACCATTGCCCTTAATGATCACAGTTGTCGATGAGCCTTTAAACTCAAACAAATAAACAAGCTTCATTACAATGTATTTCTCATTTCATAAAAGGACCTCTACCAACTACAAATAATGACTTTTGGAGAATGATCTGGAAACTGAACTCAGGGAAGATAGTGATGCTTACAAATTTGATAGAAAATCGAAAGGTGAACAGATGACGAATGTAATCTTTCAATTTCTTTCAATAAAGTTAGTGTCAACGGTGTGCTTACTTAAATCTTTCAATGTGGGTTTCTCGCTAACGTTTTGCAGTACTTCACTATCTTAACGATGCAAACGTAGGTTACAGTTTTTTTTAGGTATTTATGAAGTTCTGAATGTGCTTACATATACCATCAGAAATTTATTTAAAGGACAAAAAATGGAAATTTAAAATTTAGCATTGAGTTGAATGTAAGTGAAAGTTTCATATAACAACTATTATATAACGTACTATTTATATTTACAACCCATCCCGTATCCCTCGTACAACCAAAAGCATCGCGTATCTCAAGTTTAATATATAACAGATCACTTACTCTTGATATAAATTACACCCCATCACGTGTCTTAAATACAACACACAACTCATTGTATAACCCTCGTATGACATAGCTTATCACTTAACCCTCGTACAGCATATCGACGTACCGCCCATCGTGTCAACCTCGTACTACATACAGTTAATCGCGTGACCCATGTACAACACATAGATCATCGCACAACATCTTAATCCTATCACATAACCCATGTACAACAGATCGGAAGCTCATTGCATAACCCTTATACTACATACAGCCCATCGCGTATCACATGTTCAAAATACAACCCATTGCGTGTACATCTTAAAACACACAGTCTGTTGTGAATCCCTCATACACCAAACAGCGAACCGTGTATCCTTCTTACAATATACAGCCCATCGCGTTTCTCCTACAAAATTCAGCCAATCGTGTCACCCTTGTTCAACAAAAGGTTACCCATGGTGGTTAGTTAGAAAAGAAAGGTCAGGCTGACACAAAAGAGAAATAACCAAATAAGTGCTATTTCAATGTAACCAAATAAGTGCTATTTCAACGTTGTTTCAATGGCCCAGCCGAGTGTAAACCTTTTTCGTGCCACCGAAATGCCATTTATTTTAATTGTATTTCAATGGTGATATGACCTTTGAAATAATGTGAATTTCAATCAAATTCTGAAAAAAATATGCTTCATAACATATGTAGTAGAATTTAAATGGTTTTTCCAAGATTTGGTTGATTATGTTATCTAAGGTTATGTTACCGTACTGTTATGTAATGATATTGCATGGCTGTTCCTGATTCCCTTTACAGCATTACGAAATCAAACAAGTATCCGCGATCGTTTCAGGTAAAATGTGACAAATACTGGCCTGACGAAGGAAAAACCATGGCAACAAAAACATTTATTATAAGGCTGAACAGAGAACGATGCTATGCTTTCTATGTTATCCGAGACATCATTGTCACCGATCACAAGGTAGATCAGTAAATAAATATTGGCTGAGAAATCACTTCCCCTGCATTGATCACCTGTCTATAGAAATGACTAACAATGAATTATCCTTGTTAATTTTTGAATTTAATTACCAATACCAATATCATTTCTTTGTCTATTCTCAAAATTATTTTTTATGCAGTATATCTAATTTTGACTTGAATTCACTAAATAGAAAATCAGCAATACATTATTCCCCTCTTTCAAATTAGAGGAAGAAGATAGAAAAAAAACAACAACATTGTATACATTCAAAGATAAAAAATGACACAAAAAATATGAAGATGATCTTTTTTGACAGTCTAAGGAAGAGAGAGAAATACAGCAGTTTCATTTCACAGCCTGGCCGGACCACGGGACACCGAACTTATTAGAACTTCTTATATTTCAACGTCGCGTGAGGCTTCACAAAACTGCTCGACCAGGACAGATGGTAATTCACTGCAGGTAAAAGAAGTTAGTTATCATGTAGGTTATTTACATTATCATTTTGGACACATAAGTACAGCCATTGGTTAGTTGTTAGTTAATGACATACAATTGTAGAAATATGACCATCTCAAACACCACAACAAACACCCTGTTGTAAAAAGAATTCCTTTAAAACAATTTCCAGTGCAGTTTTTGTTATTTTTCTTCTATTTTTGTAGTGCATATAATCATTGTGCATTCATGCCTATTAGCAAAAAGGGGCATTGAATACATTTGATGGTTAACTGATATTTCCGAAACGCATAAATTGTTCACATTTGATTATTTAGTTCTGTCGGTTTTCTTTTACATAATTCCAGTGCTGGAGTTGGAAGAACAGGAACATTTATTGCTTTTGACGCTCTCTTGGAATTCGGTAAAAAGTACGACCGGATCAACGTTCCTTTGTACGTGAATAAGATGAGGAAGGACAGGATAAACATGATTCAAACAGTGGTGAGGCATCTCATTCCGCTCTAACATATCACTGAGGCTGCAAATCATTGACGAGACATCTAATTACACCTCTAACATTACACTGAGACTGACTAACAGAGGCGAGGCATCAAATTACGATTGTAATATTATACTGAGCTAATAACAGCGGTGAACCATCACATTACATTTCTTACATTACACTGAAGCTGCAAAACAGTGGTGAGCCAAAATATTACATTGAAGCTGCCAAACAGTGGTGAGCCAAAACATTACACTTTTAACATTACACTAAAGCTGTCAAACAGTTGTGAGGCATCAAATGACACTTGTAACTCTACACTTAGACTGGCAAACAGTAGTGATTCATCAAATTAACTTTTAACATTTACGCTGAGACTGTCAAACAGTGGTGCGGCATCACATTAGATTTCTTAAATTACACTGAAATTGTCAAACAATGGTGAGGCATCACATTACACTTTTAACTATACACTGAGACTGGCAAATAATAGTGAACCATCATATTACATTTCCAAAATTACACTGAAGCTGTCAAACATTGGCAAGGCATCACCTTACAATTAAAACATTACACTGAGGCTGTAAGACAGTGGGGAGCCAATACATTTCACTGAAGCTGTCAAACAGTGGTGAGCCAACACATAACACTGAGGAGGCTATCAAACAGTGGTGAGCCAACGCATTACACTAAAGCTGCCAAACAGTGGAGCCAACACATTACACTGAAACTATCAAACAGTGGTGAGCCAACACATTAAACTGAGGCTATCAAATAGTGGTGAGCCAAAACATTACACTGAAGCTGTCAAACAGTGGTGAGGCATGACATTACAGTTTTAACATTACACTGAGGCTGTCAAACAGTTGTCAGGCATCACACAACACTACAACATTACACCAAGGCTGACTTACAGAGGCGAGGCATCACATTACATGTCTAACATTACACTAAGGCTTTTAAATAGTTGTTAGCCAACGTATTACACTGAAGCTGTCAAACAGTGGTGAGGCATGACATTACAATTTTAACATTACACTGAGGCTGTCAAAGAGTTGTCAGGCATCACATAACACTACAACATTACACTAAGGCTGACTTATAGAGGCGAGGCATCACATTACACTGAAGCTTTCAAGCATCACATTACACTTTTAACATTACATTAAGGCTGTCTCTCTACTGTTTTTATGTTCCGTCGTATTTTATCAGCTTTTCGGTTTATTTTCCAGTGAGTGGTAGCATAAAGCCAATGCGAAAGAATTTAAGAATGGTTGAACTTACAACCGTGGCTGCCACTATCAATAATATTTGTATACGCATATTTCGCACCCATAGTCATGCATATATATGTCCCTCCAGGGAGGGCGTAAGAATTGTACCTGCTGCCCCCATTGCATGATCGTAAGAGGCGACTAAATTTGGGATATAATCTGTTCTACTCTTTCTGACGACTGGTCAGTATAATGTGGCCGGGTGGGATGTCCTGCTGGGTGTATTCGGCGGTATGTTTCAGTGAGGGACATGATTTAGCACTTTAAAGTCAGCATCAGTACCGCGCTATCACAAGGAGACAAACTCGAACATATCGCAGCCTCCTTAAACACACACGCATACATTACATGCATGCATCTTACACACAGAGGAAGTCGTCCTTAAATGACCAAAGCTGTTTATAGGACGTTAAACAATGCTAAACCAAACCAATCATGCATATTTATGTGAGCACAGAAAAGTAAAACCGACAGTGTGAACAATGTTGCCAAATTCTCGAGACAAACCTCTCCTTGATCAAAACACAAACAAAACCAATAACACATCACAAAATATGCAACAGAGACCACCAGTTAACATAAAACGATTACATACGAAAGAAAAAAAACAATGGATATCCTTTAAGCCTAATTGGGAGCCAATGGCTATCTATAATGGAAAAAGTTATGCCACAATTATGTTAAAGAGGTTCATTGATGTTTGTTTAAAATTCGTCAGATTAACTTTTATTGAAGGTGTTTCAAACTAATCATGACATCATGATATTCATTTTTTTTTATATTTGATATTCATTTTAAGGATCAATACGTGGCTCTTCATGAAATTCTGGCGGAAGCTTTTGACCTTCACGATACACTTATACCGAAGTCGATGTTCGTTGCCAAGTACCACGCCCTTTCTACCATGGAACAACCTGGAAACCAGACAAAGCTCAATGAAGAGTTCAAAGTATATAAACCCCTTTTTTCATTGAACGGATGGGAAAAATAGAAATAATTACCTTCATATTTCATTAAACAAAGTATATTTTAATATTACTATCACACATTTCTTTTCAGTTGATGTTGGATTTAAAGCCGGATTACAAGTTAGAGCAGGACTTTCGTACTTCCTTACTTCCCGAAAACGAAACTAAAAATAGGACAATGCGAATATTAGCAGGTTTGTCACGAAATCAAGTTTACATTGGGTTTTTTTTGTAAAAATATAAAGAAAAAAAGATATTTCTTTGAACAGACAGGTTCATGAAAATCCTATTGAACCATTCAACAATTTCAGTATTTTTTTTTAATAACGTTGATTGTTTATTATAATCTTCAATATAATACCCTATTATATGACTTTAAGGACCAAGTCCTTAAAAAGTTATTATTTTTGCGGGAGGGGGGGTATTCTGTACAGTATTTGCCTACGGTTTAGTGACTTGTAGCGACATACAATGATATAGACGTGGGGATGTGGTGTTAGAAATGAAGTTTAACTTTCCTTTCAGCTGACAAGTTCAGGGCCTTCCTTACGACGGATGCCTCCAACAGCAATGAATACATCAATGCTATCCTAACACAGGTCAGTCATTAAAACTGTACAATTAAAAAAGGGTATTTTCTAAGTGAACCGTTATACATTATCAATAACCTTCCAATAAATGTCGAAAATTTACATACGTATTTACGGAATATAAAATATGAGGACATATCATATATTTTATATTTCCCAACCACACATATTGTGTCCGTTCAATGATGTTGCCATACACATATTGTGTCATTTCATTGATATTGCCACAT
>JAULCA010479963.1:3198-19955 GCA_032360845.1 Crassadoma gigantea | reverse complement strand
CCCCCCCCGTTTGTTTAGCCATTCTCCCTTTTGGAGGGGGTAAAGTTTACTATATATAGTTTATAGAGAAATAACATATTTGGTTGGGTATATTTTGACAATTTTCTGTAGGAAATTATTCTTACCTGGTGAGAATCATCCTTCGAGGGAGATGGTTTCAAAGTGTAAAACTGGGATACCTACCCCGACCCCAAGGGCCAGGGCAGGGTCCCAAAGGGAAAATTAAGCAATTTTTCAAAAGTCTTCTTCTCCAGACTCAAATGTTCAGTCAATTTCTGTGCATGGATACAAATATCATCAGTGGCTTTACTTAAATTGTAAATTTATGGACCCCCTGGCCATCTGTTTTTTCCTTAGGGAGGGGGTAAAGTTTATTATAGTTTATGTAGGGAAATAACACATTTGGTTGGGTATAATTTAACAATTTTCCTTGGGGGGTGGGTGGGGGGGCATCAATAGAAAATTATGGTAACCAATATTTATATTCCGGGAGGGGGTGAAGTTTACTATAGTTTATACAGGAAAATAACACTTTTGGGTATATTTTATCCATTTTCAGCAGAAAATTATTCAAACTTGGTCGGATTCAGCTTTGGTGGATAAGGGTATTACTTAGTAAAATTGGGATTCCTACTCCAACCCAAGGGTCTAGGGTGGGGACCCAAAGGGAAAATTTACCATTATTCTAAATTTCTTATCCTTTGATGACATGACAAGTATTGTATTTCACTTAGTTTACATGTTTATTTCCACATCTCAACAATGAAATTAAGCTACCATTACTGAAATTTTGGGTGACCGTTAAGGCCCTTGAGGTCTCTTGTTTATAAATACCTGCAGTGTCCACCGTTAAGGCCCTTTGGGTCTCTTGTTTATAAATACCTGCAGTGTCATGACTTTAACTAGCAAGATATTTTATTCACAAAAAATTAATGTTTTGCATTTTTAATTTTGTGTTTCTTTAAAATAAAGGAGGAAAACATTGATTTGGAGGAATTAGAGCAATTTGCCAAAACTTTTAAAAGGAGACGGATAGAGCTTGGTGAGTAAAAAAAGGCATTTGTGAGTGTAAGAATGGCCTTGGTGAGATTAAAAATGACCTTGCAAAAGAGAGATTGCTTTGATTCTAGGGTAAACTGCATTTCAGGGTTAACATATGCAGTAGTACCAAATATAATTATATAGCTCCCAAATAGTTGTATATACACTGTACCTCCAATGTTAAATGTCAACTAATATGTTTTTGTTCTTTGACAGTTTGGTCACACATTGCTCAGGCCAAGTATGATGATTGGCAGAAACAATGTATATTTTATCATGTTATTAGGGTTAGTCCTAGCCTTGGTACCTTCTGTGTGGATATTAACCCTATACCCATTTACTCATTGTGGTAGTGATTTATGAGCTTAGCGTATGTTGTATCAGTCTGAGTAAAGGCTATACTCATTCTTTTGTAGATTTGCAGATGTAATTATCATGGTTTTAACATTTTAACACATTACAGAATGTGATGATAAAACTAAGATATTTACATCTGTAGTAGGCCTTAAATACAGAAGGATATTTGTAAATTACAATTTTAGGCAATAGCATGTCTAAATAAGTTGTAGAGTAACATTTTAATACAGTTCACACTTCTGACAGCTGAGGGGTTTATCAGTGTACGGAAGCTATACTGTGAAGTTGTCTGGTCATCTCCTTTTCTGTAAGACTTGGGGCCTCAGTGGCCAAGTGGTTAAGGCCTCTGACATTCTGCTACCACTAGCCCTCCAACGCTGGGTTGTGGGTTCGAGACCTACGTGGGGCAGTCGCCAGGTACTGGCCATCGGTCTGTGGTTTTTCTCCGGAAACTCTCGCTTTCATCCACCACCAAAACCTAGCACGTCCTTAAATGACCATAGCTGTTGAAAAGACATAAAACATAAATAAACCAAATAAACCAAACCTGTAAGACTTGGTGAATACATTTCTGATTGGATATCCCCACAAGAGCATTTTGAATACTAATATTTGCAATACAAATCCATCACTCTTGTTCTTGCAGGATTCACGCAGGGTGATGTTGGCCTGGCCATGGGTAAGCTGTATGGAAATGACTTCAGCCAGACCACCATCTCCAGATTTGAGGCATTAAACCTTAGTTTTAAGAACATGTGTAAACTGAAGCCCCTGCTACAGACCTGGCTCAAGGATGCTGACTCCATGTCTGCCAACGCTGCGCCATGTCCCGGCAGTCCGGGCGGCGTGATCACGCCAGAGTCCGTGTCACGCAGACGGAAGAAACGCACAAGTATTGAAACAACAATCCGCGTTGCTCTGGAAAAAAGTTTTCTAAACACACCGAAACCTTCATCAGAAGAGATCAGTATGTTAGCTAATGGACTCAACATGGAGAAGGAGGTGGTCAGAGTGTGGTTCTGTAATCGACGACAAAAGGAGAAACGTATTAACCCACCTTCCTCCTATGTTTCTTCAACCAACTCTGTCCAGATAGTGAAGGGTCTGTCTGTGTCCCCTACAGCTGTGTCCAACAATACCCTATCAAGTCTTGTCTCCCAGACATTACCCAACATCTCCACGGTGAATCCCTCCAATAATGCTCAGGTATCGATGCCCACTGTTACCGGCACCATACCTGTGAGCATTTCTCTCAACAACCAAAACCTCATCATGACAAAGCTAATACAGGGAAATTCTACAAATCAGATGGTCATTCCTTCAAGTATGGCTACCAATATTGACCAGTCTTCATTAAACATTTCAAGTTCAAATGTGGTTTCCATGGATACATGCACGTGATCTACAGTAGGATAATTGTGTGCCATATACAGTCTGTATAGACTACAGGATATTCTAAATCTTCCATTGAAATTTAATTGTGCAACCAGACCATCAAATGTGTTATGCATTCCTGCCAAATTCCAAGCATTTAATCATGATTGACCTGGTTAATTAATACATGTTGCCCAATGCAGCAGAACATTCGAACCATGAAAACCTTGCATCCTAAGGATGCCCATTCATACTGTTTTATTTTCAATAAAATAACCAATTCTCCAATCATAAATTCGTAAAATTGTTTTCGTTTCTAGAATAAATGAAAAGGAAAATTATCTGATTATGATTTAATCTTGCTTATAACAAGCGTTTTCATTGGCTTAAAAATTTATGTTATCATCCCATACAATAAAAAATGACGTTGCCATTTGTAACATCGCTTTTGATTGGCTGACACAGCAGTGTAATAATTTCTAAGAGAAAAGAGTCCATCAATAAAAGTGGATTTCCTCAGCAATTGTGTATAGTAGATAAAATTATAAGGATTAATTTGAATATATTTTTTATGTTATGTAGCTATAACACAAAAATCGGATTGTTATTATTAACTGCTATATACAAAGTATAGTAATCATAAAATCAGCTAATTATATTAAGGCTTGATAAAAATAAAGTGTAAGGGATAGCTCATTTTTATGAGCTCATCAAATGACGGGAGTATTATAGTAAGGCATTGTCCGTCTGTCCGACGTAAACTTTTGTTTGTCCCGCAATCTCCTCATACATTTTTCGACCGATCCTTTTGAAACATGGTATACATTATAATCATGATATGAAGTTGTGTCTCCCTTAAAAGAATTTTGATGTGACAATATTTGCAAAAGTTATTGCCCTTTGCTTATTTCAGTATTTGATTTTTGTCTGGCGAACATCTCTTACATTTTTGAATTGATCTATTTGATTTCTTTGAAAATTTATAGGCCTTATAACCATGTTTAATCAGTTGAAAACTAACCTCTGATTACCTGTGTTCCTTAAAATATTGACAATTGCAAGGTCCCTTTAAATTGCTCAAATGTCTTCATTCCTTGAGGTATTTTGATCGACTTAAAATATCTTGAAGGACTATAACAGGGATCAATATATCTAGGATCAATAACACGGTTACCATTTACGATATTTTATAATTCAATGTTAGCTATCTAGTGACTTCGTCAAACTACTTTTGCATCATTTGTTTTTTATTGATCAAAGTTGAATAATGAAGGTCTGTATCACTTGCCATGCCTCAAGTTGTTTTACAACAATAATTGCAATGATAGAACAAGTTATAAACAACATAAATAGCACAGAGGGGTTCCCAAGTGTAATGTTACAGAAAACTAGAAAATCCAGAGATAGGTTTTCCCATGCCTCATATCACATTTAAGTTGAAAAGTTAAACATTAAGTTAGTTGTGAAAGGTGATCGAGTGTTGAAGCGTTATAGCATGTCAGCTAACCACTCTTAGAATGATGCAGATCTTATTTCATTGTAAGAAAGTATATAACACTATATGGCATTCCACAGGCGTATATTGTTCCGCCCCATGGTACTCTTGTTCATACTGTTATGTGTTATCTTGTCCAACTTTGATCTAAAGCAGTCAATTCAACGAGACTTAATGTTTGAAAAAGAGAAGGTTGGTGGGGTTTGGGACAATAAGAGAGAAAAGTGGTCTTTAAAATCCTTCTCCTTCCCTACAAATTGAGTAATTTTGTCCAAAAAACCCTGGAGTATCCTTTGACTGAGTCAAATCTTTAAGATCTATATCAGCTGTTCATGGATATGAAGACCAATGTGACCACCAAATGACAATCTTGAATCCAGGAGCAAATTTTATCATTGATCTTTTTCAGACTTACTATGCATCATCAGTTTGTTTATAGATAAAAGAAACAGCATAAAATATTTACTATGTTTGATTCCAAGGTCAAAGTTTATTATCATTCTTTTTTGACAGTACTGGATAACCCTTTTTCAAATGTGGTAAGCAGATTACCCCATTGAAAGTATCACACTTGTTTGTGGATATAATAACATTACAACGAGGCAGTCATTTTTCAGGAGCTAACTCGTTATTGCTTCTCCCTCAGAAAGTGATGGACAGATCTTTTAATTATAAATTTCCTTTGTGTCTTTGTTGTAAAACATCACTTTTGTTTGTGTACATTAAAAACCAATAGTGCCACAAGGCAGCTATCTTGATGTAATAAGCAGTTTGTTATCGCTCTTTCTCAGGATGTTTTATTTTGTACACAGGTTCCCTGTGTATTCTAGTTGCACAGCATACCTCTTATTTGTATTTATTTTTAACAATGACTGCCACATGGTCATCAATCTTGGCCCAAGGATGCTCCGGACCATTTCATGTATAACTGACTCTTTTACCAGTACTCAAAGAGTATGAAATGAGAACATTTTCCTTTAATTCCCTATTTCTACCCAGCCCCTCTTCACTCACGGTTCTACACCCATCATTTACAATATGTTGAGTCCCTTAGGCTCCACAATGCTCCAGACGGAGTCGAAACCATTTAGGCATTCTTCACTATAATAATTTAGACTTTGTTATTTAAGGGGAATATGTTGACAGGACACAGTTCCATTCATAATCTTGCTCAATTACATAATTACCGCCATAAAGTTACAAAGTAAAAAAATAACCTTCGATGGTTTACTGTAAAATTCCGATAATAATCGGAGATTAGGAGGGCTAAATTAAATGTAGTCACATCGGCGTCGGACCTTCCAAGTTTAAAGTTTTTGGGCAAGTTTTTTCCAGACAGTGTTGGATCATCATACTTAATAAAAGGTTGTCTATTACGAGTTCACGTAATTTGTATCGAGTGTAAGCAGTGTGCTGGACCATATTTTTTATATTTCAAGCGTCAAAAACAGCTTAATTGGACTTAGTTAAATTTGAGGTTCAAGTTTTTGGGCAAGTTTTTTTTGTGAAGTGTTGGACATCTAGTATCAATAGGCTGTTGTCTATTATACGGTTGAAGTATTTCTATGGAGTGTGAGTATTGTTCTGAATTGTATTTTCATTATTTTAGGGGCCAAAACTGGTTAGTTGCATGCACTAGATTAAAGTTTTTGGGCAAGGTTTTTTGTGTGGTGTTGGATCAGTTACCACAATCAATACGCTGTTGACTGTTTCACGTTGGCAAGTCATCTCTTCTTACATGTTATGGTACAGTAAAACCTTGTTATATTGCCATCATTTGTTCAAAGAAATGTTGGCAATATAAAGGGGTTTGGCAATAAATTAAGGGAATATCAGGAATTCTGAAGAAAAACATAACTAAGGGACCTGAAAATATGTTGGCGGAAAGTTAGGTGGCAAAAGAAATGACAGGCATTATATTGAGGTTTTACTGTACATTGGTTTCTATTGATATTTGCTATTTTACAACATAAGGCAAGCTATGCTGTTCTCCAACAGCTCTTGTTATGACTGTCTTATATGCAAGTCATTACGACAGAAAGTCTTCAATGGCATATTTTCAAGGCGCATGAAAAAATATAATGTTAGTCTTTTTTGAAAAAATTGGAATTTTTTTTTCTTTTATCAAATTGTTGTAAATACAATGATTATTGTGAAAGTTGTTTATGTCGCCTGAGAATCCACTACATATTTTCAAAGGCAGCTTATGATCAAGATTTTCAATAAGGAATCAAAGGTTATTTTCAAATTATGGTACGTACATTTCGAGATGGGTGCAAAGATCCCTTGTAGATGTTATGTTGAATACATTACCTCTCCATACCACTCAATCTTTGTGAAGACCATATTAAACAAGCTCTGTGATCTTGGTGACCGATGTCGTTACTTCATTAGTTCTATGTCAGTTCAATCTTTTCTCTTTTTAGCCCTCCATCATCTAATCAAATCACCCTACGTCCATTGTCCGTCGTCCGTCATTAAACAATTCTTGTTATCCGTATTTCTCAAGCTCAAGAAGTTCTCAAATTTTTATTGATATGTTCCTCTTGGTCCTTAGCTGTGCAGGGCAACTTTTGAGACTGATCCGAGAAACAACATGGCCGACAGGCTTCCATCCCAGATTTTGGTAGTGAATGTTTGTTATCACTATTTTTCAGGAAGTACCAGAGGGATCCACTAGATCTGTCGTTGTGCATGTTTAATTTTGTGACTGATCAGATAAACAACATGGCCGACAGGCAGCCATCTTGTATTTTGATAGT
Source organism: Crassadoma gigantea (assembly GCA_032360845.1). Taxonomy (NCBI): domain Eukaryota; kingdom Metazoa; phylum Mollusca; class Bivalvia; order Pectinida; family Pectinidae; genus Crassadoma; species Crassadoma gigantea. The sequence continues at coordinate 12,926 of JAULCA010479963.1, read as the reverse complement.
AAAGGTTTGTTGTCCCTATTTCTCAGGAAGTACTGAAGGGATCTTTCTCAAATTTGAGTTGTCCTTGTTCTTTTGTTGTGCAGGTTAACATTTGAGACTGATCAGATAAACAACATGGCCGACAGGCAGACATCTTGGATTTTGAAAATGAATGTTTATCACTGTTTTCTGAACAAGTAGGGGAGAGATCTTTCTCAAATCTTATATGTAGGTTCCCCTTGGTCCTTAGCTGAGCGTATTTACTTTTGAGACTGATCAGATGGGCAATTTAAATAGCCTACATTCAAAAAAACCACATACACAGATAACAGTTGATAGTTTTATTTATCAATAGTTACATAGCTTTCATGATTATGTATTGCTCTATGGTAAAACATGAAAAATAATATTTCATAGGAAAAAGAACTTGAAAGGATTCACCACCTGATATAGCGTAATTGACAAATATGTGTCGCTATAAAAACATCATGAATAATTAAAACAAGAGGCCCAGGGGGCCTGTATCACTCACCTGGATATTTATGTAGTCATAGCAAATTGTTTGAGGTTGGTTTGAAGTGTTTGTCCCTGTAACCTTATAAGTAGCTCAAAGCCATTTTCCACCTCAAACTTTAGTTATCAGATGAATCTTATGAATCCATGCCTTGCAGTTCTTAAGAACAAGTCGTTTGAAGGTTGTAGACCACTGTGACATGGAAACTACGTTGACATCATTTTTCACATACTTTGATGCCTTTCGTTTATTCAAAATAAGTAATCTGATATTTTTGACTTATCTGACCCCTGTGATCTTGAGAATAGGTCAGGATCATTTTTATTTCCAAACTTTCTCAACTTCAATCCAAAGAAGCTACCAATCAAATATTAAGACTCTATAACTTTCAGTTCTTCAGGAGAAGTTGTTTGAAGTGTTTGACACATTTGACCCTTGTGGCCTTGAAAGAAGTTCAAGAACATTTTTGTTCTCAAATTTTGCCAGAGTCTTAATAATGAAGCTTATAGCCAAATATCATGACACAAGGCCTGTCCATTACTCAGAAGAAGTCGTTTAAATTGTTTGAGATATTTGAACACCCTGTGACCTTGAAAGTCACCCATTGTCAATATAATGTGACCGAGTGGGGTGTTCTGCTGGGTGTCTTCAGTATGTTTCAGTGAGGTAGCATTATAAAGTCAGCATCAGTTCTGCGCTATCACAAGGAGACAAACACGAACATATCACACATGCAATGATAATGAATGACACTACACACATGCATTTTGCACACAGCGGAGGCCATCCTTAAATGACTATAGCTGTTGATAGGATGTTAAACATTACTAAACCAAACCAAACCGAACCAAACCTTGAAAGTAGGACAAGGTCATTTTTATTTTCAAACTTTGTTGGGTTCTTATTTCCCAGGAAGCCATCCAAATATTAAGATTCTGTACTTTTCAGTTCTTCAGAATAAGTTGTTTGAAGTTTTTGACACATTTGACTCCTGTGAACTAGAAAGCATGTCAAGGTCATTTTTCTTCTAAAACTTTGTTGGGCTCTTACCAATGAAGCTTTCAGCCCAATATCATGACTCTCAGCCTGTCTATTCTTCAGAAGAAGTCGTTTAAAGGATAAGTTGACGGATGACGATGAACGCCGCGCCATGACATAAGCTCACTAGCCCTTTGGGCAGGTGAGCTAAAAACTAAAATGAAAATTCTCCAAGTACCTGCCAATCAGAAAGATAAGTTTGTGTTTTCAGATGAAAACAATGGTTTTCCGATATTTGCCACTTGATGGAACTGGTAACCATAAAAAGCATGATCTTGTTCCCACAAAACAGTTTGTTTTGATTATTTGTAACCAAATAGTACTACAAAAGAAGGATAAAATGACATGTAAGTTATATTTACTGAGTGTCCAACCCCACAAATATAAATCTTGGTCACCTCTCTAAAACACATATTTGTAGTTGTTTATACAATATTTTACCACCAGTTTAGATTATTTTCAATCTTTAAAGGCTTAATACTCAGAATTTATTAGTGAATATTATTTTTTTTTAAATTCCTACTCGTTGACTACACGTCCTGATTGCCGGTTCCTGTCACCTTGTAAACACTGTACTTTAATTTAGAAGCTTTTCTGGAGTGAATTTTAGCATTACATAACACTATTTTCTTTTGCTTGGGTGCATCCATTACTGGCTAAAAAGTGTTCAAGTAGAAAAATTGAACAATACATGTTCTGAGAACTCACTTTCTATTGGTTTTGGCATCCACCAACTTTCAAACAGTCCCAACATCTTCCAACATACATGTTACACTACAGTTGTGATACATTCAAGCAACTGGTTCAGGGGGCATAACTCTAATTAGTCAGATAATGGTGGCTATTCAACATGTTTGAGCTCCTACTGTAAATTACCTTCCTATGAAGTTTCAAATTAATCTGCGGAGAATCACTCCACTCAATTGAATAAAGGAGCATAACTCCGTAAATTACTGTCAGAAAATAATGGTTGTCGAAGTTGTTCCGAGCTTTCATGGTAGTTAATATAACCTTCCCATGAAGTTTGAAGTTAATCCGTTGCAATTACTTGAGGTATATAGCGGGCACTTGATAGCCATCTCCACAGCTACAGTCAAGATATTATTACTCGAGACTCTGTATCAATATTTCACTCTTTATCATGAGCTTACAATAGCTCAGAGGTCATAAGACACATCACATGATGTGCTAATCACTTCAAAACTGACAGAACATAATGGTAAAAAATTATTATGAAATTCATAACAAAGCTTCTCTAGCAATATCACTTGCTGTAACCTACATATATGTTTTTTTTTTATTTAATACATAAATATATACATTCTATATGTATATATTAATTAACAAGAGGCCCAGACGGCCTGTATCGCTCACTTGGATGGTAAAACAACCATTGGAAATTATTATTATTACATAAAATCCCTCCAATGGTACAGAAAAAGAAAGAATTTAAAGATTTAAACCTAAAATTTCCAAATTGGGCACAGCAATTCTCAGCGCCTAAGGAGTCCCAACCTACCAATTATACAAAATTTAGTATCAATTGGGATAAAATCTCGTAATTCCTATGGTAGAAGAAGAGTTTCCCTCTATTTTCCCTATTGAGCCCTGTAACTCTGCCCCGAGGTCCAAACCCACCGTTTGCACAAAATTGAGTTCCCTTGGCCTAAGGATGCTTCAGACCAAATTTTGTCAAAATCTACTGAGCCGTTCAGTAGTGTGTTAAGGAAAAGTTGCAGACGACGATGCTGTGCCATGGCATAAACTCACTTGCCCCTTTGTCAGGTGAGCTAAAAAGCGTATCTCATAAATTGCCATTCTTTACAAAAGGTTTAAAAGAAGTCTATGGCTGTAGGGCGCTTGGATGACTTGGGTGTAGAGGTTCCTTTATTCTTTGCTGCCCTGACCTTTGACCTGGTAGTACTTGCAGGTGTAGATTTCAGGATGCCCTGGTCAGGGGTCCTACTTGGGTTGAAGGCCTCCTCTCGACTTTCTATCAGTGTCTTTTTGTAGAACTCTGCAAGGGAAAACTAGATGTATGTAAAACTTACATTAACACCACCATTGTCTCCTAGTTAATGAAAAACCTCATTATTATTACTCCTGCATGATTTAATACAGTATTTAGGTCACCTAAGCTCAAGTGCCCTATTGCTCTCCGTCAGCGTCTGTTAACATTTTACATTTTCAACTAAAGCTGAAATACTGTCAAAGGGATTTCATTGATACTTCATGGGAATATTACTGATAACTCCCTGACCAAGTGTTGGGCGATCAGAAATCCAATTTGGCCGCCACGGCCGCAATTTGAAAATTATTATAAACTTGAAGTAAAGTTCTTTACAGGGCCGATTTAACTGAAACTTGGTAGGAATGATTGACTCATGGTCCTGACAAAGTGTTGTTATTTTTGGGGTTGATCAGAAATCCAATAAGGCCACCACAGCCGACCATTTTGAAAAACTATTTCAAACTTAAAATCAAGTTCTAATAGGCTGATTTAACTGAAACTTGGTAGGAATGATCAATGATCATGGTCTTGACAAACTGAACCTAACATTATACCTAACTATATTATACTCAAATTTTGGTAGAGATAATAGACATCATTACCGCCACTTCATATTTCAACAATCTTGATCCTAGTAAATCTGAGTCTTGAGAAGAAGATTTTTGAAATAATGGTTAATTTTCCCTTTGGGACCCCATCCTGGTCCCTGGGGTCAGGGCAGAAACCCTAATTTACACTTCAAAACTCTCTACCACAAAGGATCATTCTGACCAAGTTAAAAAAAATCCATTCAATGGTTTTTCTTCAGGAGTCAAAAATGTGAAAAGTTAATGGACGATGGACAACAATGGATGAAAGGTGGTTGCTATCTATATACGACTTGAGCCTTAGTAGCTCTAAACTGGCCAGCCACTTTAGGCCAACTGTCTGGTACCTTTTATAGAATTTTTATAACTGTCGAAACTACACTTACCCTTAGCCTGATTCTTGTTCATGTTAAAACTGACACGCTTCATGCTACCAGGAGTGGACAAGGTTGGTGACTCAGTCTCTGGATCCTGGCAAATTAAAAAAAGGTGTCATAAAACACAACGTCAGAGAAAGTTGGGGCTCACGAAATGTTTTAAGATTTTGTTGTAATAGATTTTTTTAACATTTTGGAAAGAAAATTATCATCAGTTCTTAAGAATAAATAAATAAATGATTAAATATACAACATTTGATATAGTGCCCTATCTAGCTAGAATAGGCCACTCTAAAGGGCTTTACAGTGCATAGATATAATTTACAATTAGCATATACATCAATAAATACAATTTTTTGAGGAATTCCCAGGAGCTGCCTTTTCAGGTGCTAACTACTAGTCCTACACCACCTGGCTAATATCTCTCAATGTGTGTATGCCTGCGCGAGTGCAGGATATGTAATGTGTTCTGTTTGTAGTGGGACCGTGCTTCGAACAGTATCTTTTATAGTGCCACCTCACTTGAATACTATTTAACAGATACCACAACATCCAGCCCAGACCATTTTATGGGTTGTTTGAGATGTGTGGGCAGGAGAAAAACATTTTCTCTGAATATCCCATGCATACAGCAACTTTGGGGATCATATACCAAATCAGTAGTTGTTGTGAAAATCAGTCTTGCCCTATATGTCTATATCTACCTGCTAGATTCCAGCAATGTTTTGTATACAGGAAGTAACATGGGTTGTCACCTGTTCACTAATTCTTGGCCCTAATGATCTATTCTGTTGATGGGCTGTTAATTAGCATATAACAACTAATTGCCACCAACTGCACAGACACAAGAAGCCCAGTGGACCTATCGCTCACTTGCCAAACAAATCTCATATCTGTGACCTTCAAAGTGAATCGAGGTCAAAGTCTTTTAAAGGATTCTGCATATTTTTTCTATAATTTCTTATTTTACGGTCATTTGATGAAATAATACATGTAGTGACCAAGACTCTGCGTAGTTCATGCCAAGAATCACACTGTAAGACGTGTCCATTGAAAAAATCAGAAATATATAGGAGGATTGTAGCTCCTAAACCCTAGCTACTGCTATATGGACAAAGTACCACATGACCTGTAAGCTCATAATATCAACATAATAGGCCTCTTTGTTATTAAGATGAAGAATAATCAACAACTTCTTCTTAATAACAAAGAGGCCTATCATGTTAATGTTTTTGGCTAGTAAAATGTGCAGATGAAGGGCTACTGAGTTTTTTCAAATGAATGACCTTAATTTATATATTTTAAGGTCTTAAGGGTCAAATATGTTTAAAATGTTTTAACAACTTCTTCCAATGAGCAAGATGCCTAGGGTGATAATATTTGGCAAGTTACATGCAAGGATGAAAGGCCAAAAAGTTTGTTCAAATGAATGACCTTGTCTTAAAGGTTTTAAATATATTTGACTCTTGTGATCTTGAAATGAGCAAAGGTCATTCATTTGAACAAACTTGGTAGCCCTTCATCCCAGTATGCTACAGGCCAAATATAATCATCCTAAGCCTTTTGGTCACTGAGAAGAAGTTGTTAACAGTAAAATGCTACAGATGGGTGACGATGGACAGACGATGGATGCTGCAATAGGGCATAAGCTCACTTGCCTTTCAGGTAGGCAAGCTTAAAAAAGACACAGTTCAATAACTATTAAATCATCATCCTCTGGCAGCCATCTTGTTTTCTAATTAGTCTAAAAATAATAATGATACAAAACTGGACCAAGAGTACCCTTTTTTACATTTTCTTATGATCAGTTTCATAGTCTAACAATCAAAAAAATAAAGCATAGGGAAGCTAAAAGTAAATATGAAATTTGAGAAAAATCTGTCAATTATTTAAATCTGTAAAGATTGCCCGGACTCCAACTAGGAGGCCAAGCACAAGCACCAACACCTGTCCCAGTGACATAATCGCTGTGATCACCGACAGATCAATATTGTAGTGACCAGTAGGCCCTGCTCCATACACATACACAAGTTCCTGGTCATTTAAACCCCTGTATCTCAGCCTATTGTACCACACTCTCTAAGGAGCTGGCAGCACCACTTATAGACTTGTTTAACTTAGACACTAAAGACTTTCAAGGCACAGACCAAAACTGATATGTGGCATACAGCATTGCCACACTTATACCTAAATTTTATCCAGCTATCTTCAGTGAATCAAAGCTTAAAGCAATTGCCTGGACAATGTATTTGACCTTTGACCTCAATGTGACCTTGACATTGGGCATATGGACCCCTAAATGGTATGCCACACAACACCTTTGCCATCCTACGTAACATTCCTGATATTTCTGAGCTATCCTCAGTAATTCAAAAGTTACAACCTAGACAATGAATTTGACCTTTCACCTCAATGGGACTTTCACCACTGGCATATGGACCGAACAATGACATGCAACACACCCTTGCCATCCTCAACATACCCCTAAAATTTTGTTGAGATTACTTCAGGAAGTCAGCAATAATGGCCTGGAAAAAGTATACATATTGTACAACCTTTGACATCAACTTGACCTTGAACAGCCCTAATGACAACAGGCGTAAAACGTTTGACAGGATGAATGTCAGGTAACAATGTTAATGTTAAGGTCACTTGCCTATAAATCTGTGACTAGGCTACCTACTTATCTGCAGTACACATGTATATACATACCTTTCTCTTCTTGCCAGATTTTGGCGTAGACTTCGCGACGGCCTTCCTGAGAAATGCTGGTGGTGTAGATAAACCCACATCAAACTTGGCAAACTGAGAGCCAGGAGATTTCTGTTTTTCCTTTATTTTTCCCTTGTACTTTTTGTTTGGTATCCAGATTTCTACCTCTTCCTGTAAAAGAGTTCCAGCCTCTTTGTCAGTTGTATCCTTTGGACTTGTCACCTTACAATTTCCAGCCCCTACAACCCCCTTTTTCATCTTTCTTGTGTTTACTTTTGTAAGACTCTGTACAGATTCCTCCAAGTGAGTGGAGATGTCTGTTGGTGACGACTCGCCCGTCCGTTGATCTGAAACAGACAACTGTTTTGCTCTTTTTTTCTTTGTCTGACCAGTACTACTAGCACTTGTCATTTGTGACATAACATCATCGTCAACGTCAGCCACTTTCTTCTTCTTTCTATCACTGCGTAGTTTATAAGTACTGTTATCTAACCTGGATTCATTTAAATGAGAGCTACCATCAGCAGTGTCTGTTGATATTTCCTCTAAAGTGATTTGCTCTTTCTTGTCCTTGTTTCTATTGTTATTTGTAACACTATTGTTATTCGTTCTGAGTACATTTGCACTCAGTGTTGATTCAGTTAGTGATATTTCAGCAGTACGTTTCTTTTTCTTCTTTGTTTTTTCTCCTCCTCCACTCTCATCTGTATTACTATTAATGATAACATCCTCAGATTTCCTTTTCTTGTTTGGTGTTACCTCTTCTTCATCTTCTTCTGCATCATTAGAATCTGCTGAGGACTTCCCTGTAACAGAAAAAATATCATTAAATCAAACATCGATAACAACATGCCCAGTGGCTTTTTCATGACTCACCAGATCTTTTACACAATATTTTATTTAAGATATGTAGAATATCGTACAGAAATATATGTCATAAAAGTACAATCAGATGAAAATAGGTAAACAAGAGGCCCAATAGGCCTGCATCGCTCACCCGATATTAATCTCACACTTGTAACCTGAAAGGTTATCTGAAATAAAGCTACAAGCATTATATCGGTATAAATGACTATAAGTCATTCAAAACAACTTGTTGAAAGATTTTAAATCATTCGATCCATGTGACCTTGATTTTCAAACAAGGTGATTTCACTGAACAAACTTTAAAGCCTTTTCATTACAGCATGCAAATTGCCAAATATCACCATCCTAGACCTTTTGTTCATGAGATGAGGTTATATACATATCTGACCAAATGTGATCTTGAAAGTAGGTCTAGGTCATTCAAATGACTTGATAGCCATTCATCCAGATATCATTTTTTTTCAAGATTTTAACATATTTGACCTGTGACCTCGAATATGAGTGAAGGTTATTCATTTGATTAGACTTAGTAGCCCTTCATCCAAGCAAGCTACAGGCCCATTTATCAGTACAGCATAAGCTAACTTGCCCTTTGGGCAGGTGAACTAACAATTGTATACAAAATTTTGGGGTGGGAATCTTCACCCTTTCAAAGTTATGACCCAGGAATTAAGTCTCCAAGGGTGGTTCAGACCCCAAAGCCATCCTCAAACGTATGTGCATTCATCTCTTTATACTCTGCAATTTTATATATGGTTATAGGGTGGGGATCAGAACTGTTACCAATCTGTGACTCAGAAACTAGGTCCCTAGGGGTTTGGTCATAACCCAGGGTCTGTTCTAATATCACGACTGCATTCGTCCCTTTATTCCCAGAATTTGTACTTGTAGTTTTAGGGTGGGGATCTCAATCATTTTAAAGTTTTGACCCTGGGACTATGTCTCCAAGGGTGGGGCCAGATACACCGTTTATACAAAATTGGTTCCCCTTCATCCAAGGATGCTCCACACCAAAAATAAATCAAATCCTTCCATTCCTACAGAAGAAGAAGGATGTTAAAGAATTTGCTACATTCCCCATAATAGGCCCTGCCCCACAGGCCCCTGGAGGGTCAGACCCATGGTTTATACAAACGGGTACCCCTACACCCAAGGGTGCTTCAGACCAAATATGGAACAAATCCTTTCAATCATGCAGAAGAAGAAGGATTTTAGATAATTTGCTATGTTTCGACAACCTGTCAAGAGGGTTAAAATCTTCTTCAACAGTCTCTTCCTACCTATGAAAGCTGAGTTCATTGACAGGTAATCTATTCCTGTAATTTAAAGACCATCAAAACACTTTAAACAATGTCTCACCTTTCCTTTTCTTTGATTTCTTCTTTCTTTTCTGCCGCAGCCTCTTGCTGATGCCGGGGGCAATATCTTCATCTCTGGTGATGGCACCCTCATCCAGGTCTCGGAACCTGCATCACAGAGGGGATATATAAACTATATATACACGTGTGGATATGATCTTAACCACAGAGGGGATATATCAACTATATATACACCTGTGGATATGATCTTAACCACAGAGGGGACATATCAACTATATATATACATGTGTGGATATGACCTTAACCACAGAGGGGACATATCAA